>CM075202.1:367500-460000 GCA_037577475.1 Chaunax sp. Z400
CACATAGAAGAGAGCAGCAGGACACAAACAGTGAAGACGCAGTGGAGGTGCGTTCATAAATCATGGATGATTGACATTATAAAACATACAGCATTTCTCTGAGGTCCAGGAAGCAGCTTCTCTGTGTAGCCACAACATTTTATAAGTCATTTAGCTCCTTTGTGGAATCTCAGGTTGTTGAAACCATCTTACGACCAGCCTGTGAGAATCTGAGGACATGTAGCCTCCACCTGTAACCACCTGGCACTTGATGACTTGGTCCCTTAGAGTCAAAGATACAGACCATCTGCACAACAAACAGATTCAGACTCTTCATTCTGACATCTGGGCTACTGTAGAAAGATTTATAAAATGACTATGATGAAACATGGAGGGCTTGAGAAAAGTCGTTTATCAGGTCGACTATTCTATCATGATGTGTGACATCATGTCAGTGACCTGTTCTGTGGTGAGATGCAGCGATGAGGAGGATGAAGAGAAGACAAACAGCTGCAGAGGATGAGTTTGGTGGGAAGGACTGTGATCTGGTTTTTACCGTAAATCTGATCATGTCTTCACTGAGTTCTTGGAGAATGAGTGAAATGATCAGCAAACACACAAACACAAACACACAAACACACACACACAACAAACACACACACACAACAAACACACACACACAACAAACACACACACACACAACAAACACACACACAGTGAGAGAGAGCGTCTATGCTACCATGTTTAAGAGCCTCCTTGTCTTGACGAGCGTCAGTCGCTTCTCTCCCTTCAGTCAGACAGTCAGACAGAGTCAGTCAGACAGACAGACAGTCAGACAGTCAGTCAGACAGACAGAGTCAGTCAGACAGTCAGACAGACAGACAGACAGACAGACAGTCAGTCAGTCAGACAGACAGACAGTCAGTCAGACAGAGAGTCAGTCAGTCAGTCGGTTGAACAGCTGTCAGTCAGTTATATT
The DNA here is from genome assembly GCA_037577475.1 of Chaunax sp. Z400. Taxonomy (NCBI): domain Eukaryota; kingdom Metazoa; phylum Chordata; class Actinopteri; order Lophiiformes; family Chaunacidae; genus Chaunax; species Chaunax sp. Z400. The sequence continues at coordinate 368,459 of CM075202.1, forward strand.
TTTCAGAGAAACTTTTTTTCCGGGTTGTGTCGGTCTATAAGTCCTTGTTTCCTTTGCGTCTTTACGCGCGGAGCCTCCCGTTACGCGCCCGGAGCTCCGCGGCGATGGACGACGAGTTCCTGTCCAACTTACCTCCAGACTCCGAGGCTCTGAGCCCGAACTCCACCGAGGAGCCTGGCTGGTGGGCGTCCTCGGACGGCGGGGAGACGGTCCACTTCGTCGTGCGCTGCGTCATGACTTCGGTTTACATCCTCATCATCACCGTCGGTCTGCTGGGTAACATCACGCTGGTGAAGATCTTCATCACCAACAGCGCCATGCGGAGCGTGCCCAACATCTTCATCTCCAGCCTGGCGGCGGGAGACCTGCTGCTGCTGGTCACCTGCGTGCCGGTGGACGCCTTCCGCTACTTCTCCAAGGAGTGGGTGTTCGGCGAGTCGGCGTGCAAACTCATCCCCGTCATCCAGCTCACCTCGGTCGGTGTGTCCGTGTTCACGCTCACGGCGCTCAGCGCGGACAGGTAGGACGACGGAGCAGTCAGATCATGTCTTCAGCTGTTTGTATGGCGTTTACACATTTTTATATTCATGTTCCTTCTTTTGTTGGATGTCAGTGATCATCCTGTGTGGTGTTCAGGGCTGTGGGACCATTTTCAATGTTTACTAAAAGAAAAATGATGTTAGTTTTCAACCTGAAACTCATTCCTTCCTTTCCCTGAGGAACATGTAGGACCCTGTAGCTTTACATCACACATGACGGGGGAATAAAAGTGCAGGAATTGCAACAAATATTATAACAAACATTATAAACAACATAAAAACATTATTGTATATAAAATATTTCTTTCAAAATATTTCAGCTTAAAGCTTCAAACATCAATTTTTATGAAACATTTTTTACCTTCTGGGGTCTTGATTTTAATATTTATTTTCAACTTCACCTTTTTAAGGTACTTTTAAGTGTGATATTCAGATTTAAAGAACAATCTCAGCTTTCTGAAAGATGAGGCTCCTATATGTCCTTCAACTGTGTGGAAAGAGACACTAAAACCAGAAAAGTTGAATTTGGATTTTTGAAATTCTTCAAATCTCTTGTGAAAATTCACCTTTAGACATGTGGACAAATAGTTCTGGTTCTTAAATCTGTTTACCAAAGTTTGAGTTTGACAGAAGCAGTGGAATATTAGAATATAATAGTAGATAAATGTAGAATAAATGTCTAAAAATAAATTTTGTTAAATGGGTTTTTGAGTAGTGTTGTCTGTCACGCTACTTTCACCCACCGTTAAGATTGATTTATGTTCACTGCAGACGGACACAGATTCATACTCAGTGTTCGTTTAGTCTGTCCGTCTCCACGTTGTCCCTTCCAGGTTAGCCAGCGTCCCACATATATTCCCGTGTTGGTGTTAAAAGGGTCTTTGTCTCCACCACACGTCTGTTACTTTGATGACTTCAGGTTAAGAGCAGTACCAACAGAAACCATTGGGGGCAGCGTAGCCATAACTCAAACAAGACACGACAGATGTTCCCGAACACTACAAATAAAAAAAACCTTTCCTTCTACATGTCTCACAGTCCACCACCGAGTCCATCACTGCCTCTGCTTTTTATATAGGATACTAGGTTCATCATCAAACCTCCTCTACGTCACCATATCATTGTTGTTGAAATGTTTGACTCTTAACTGCCCTCTAGTGGTTGTATTAATGTTAATGTAAATGACGCATAGAGGTATGTGGGCATATATATGAAATTATTTCCATATATAGAGGGAATTTAAGTGAGACTTTAGGACTGAAATAATTCATACTATGTATGGAGCTTCATGGATGAAAAATGAGCATAAGAGTATATTTTCAAATCAAATATTATATCTAAATATCCCACAATAAAAACACACAAGAATTCACCAATCCACACACAAGGAGGCAGATGAGTTCTCAGCGTCGTATTGGCTGCTGCGTGAGTCACATACGATCTCATGAGAGTAAACTCGAAGAAGAGGAGTCGACCAAAATCATTTGAACCACATTTCTACAACTTTGATCGCAAAGATATCAATAGAAACATCACAAAAACATGACTTATTGATTATTATTGGTTTCACCTCACTTAAAGTTTTCATGGAAGGTTCAAGTCTCCATTAACGAGCCCAGCTCTGCAGACATGCTAGCATTAGCTGTAGCAGACATTCCACCGTTAGCTACCGTATTTGACCAGGTGTTGTTTGACCAGGTGTTTCCTCAGGTGAGACATGCTAACGTTAGCTACAGTGTTTGACCAGTTGTTGTTTAACTTTATTAAACTTTTAATTATATATTAGCACCTTTAGCTGATAACAATGAGTTTCTTGATTTTAGAAACATTTAAGTGTATTTTTATGACATTTCCTGTACATGTTTTCTTCTCTGTGTCAAACAATATCATTTATATTTTTAGATGTTGTTGCGAGTGTGTAGAGTTCTTCTCCAGCTGTAATATCCTCATATTATCTGTAAGACAGATGCCTTCTTCATCTTCTCAGAAGAACCCAGCAGGACTCTGGTATTCATTTCCATCAGCTGTAACAGGCTGGATCTGCTCTCTAACAGTCAGTTAGTTCAGGCTGCAGGTGAAGAGACACTTTATAGATTCAAGGTGACGCCGAGAGTCAGTTTTAAAATAACACTTTCATTAATTTGTGATTTATTTGCAGCTGCAGACGAGGAGCCTCTAGAGCATTACATGCACTGTGGTGCATACTGTAATTATAGCTGCTTGAGCTGATTTGTGGTGCAGCATTGATTAGTATTGGATAATGTCCCAGGTCTGAATGAAGAGGAGGAAGAGGATGAGAGAATACTGCTAAAAAAAACAATAGAATAAAAGAAGACATTATTGTATGATGTGTGATCATTTTCAAACCTCCTGGCTGAGTTTCAGGAGAGGGAGGGGATTTCAACATTTTACAAACTAGATTTTCATTTAAAAAAAACATTTTGAGACGTCCAGCTTTAGAAAGAGTTTTATCAAGATACCAAAAAAGTTTGTTAGCAGTTTATAATGACCAGGTCAGATTGTTTTAGAGAGAAGGGGACGTCTGTGGGTCTGTCACAGCCAATCAGAGGCCCCCCCTCCCAACAAATAAAAGATGGTAGAGTGCCTGTGGTTGATGACTGTCAGCCATCAGTGATGGACGATGGCCCAACCCTGATACGTTTTGGAGAGCTGGCAGACCTTTGGACAATAATAAGAAGTTTCTAATGTCGGGACATTAATTAGAAGTGATGACACTGTTGGAGAGGACGGACAAGGACATCTCAGGAAACTTAGTCCGGACATATTCAGATGTAGAGAGAGGATAGTTTTACACTTAAGTTTAAAGTTGAGACATGTCGTACATCCTCTCAGAGGTTATTAATAATCATAGATGGTTTGATGGTTCCAAAGAGGTTCAGGTCAAAGCTAGAGGCTACATGTCTCACAGACGTCTGTCCGTCCGTGAGTCCAGTCAGTCAGTCAGAATTTTAATCTCTGATGAAGAATCGTGTGTGTTTTCATATAAGAGACATGATTAAACGATCACGACAAGGAAAATTAGATGATTGAAAGTGAGAAATTAAATCTGAGTCATGATGATGGTGGTCACATGATAAACATCAGCATCTTATAAGATGATAGCGGGTAGATAGTACTAACAGCAGTACTGGTAGTTTTAGTATTACTGTTAAAAAGGAGCTGGTGAAATAAACCAGTAGATGTGGTAACAGTCTGTTACAGCAGCAGTTGTATCACATTATCAATCACAGTATTACAAGTAAAATGCTAACAGCTGATGACATCACCAAAAGATCTAGCACACATCAGAGTCTGATCTGGATCCAAGTCATATTCTGGATCTGGTGATCCAGAATGTTTAAATTTATAGGACTCATAGAAAATTCATTATTGTGAGATAACAGATAATAATGATCCAGACTGACCTGAGATCAGATTCAGTTTGGGGTCAAATTTATCTTCAACCGTTCCTGATCTAGATCCTGAAGAAAACCAGCATCAGTGAAATCTAGTTTTTCTAGAATAAACTAATAATGATACCAATGTGATCCAGATTCTAGGGTAAGGTTTTCATGGTCCAGGATCACATGATGAGGGTCAGCCAATCAGGGGACTTTTTCTATACAATGAAGCTTTTTCCAGTCAGTAAATCCAAGGATCCTGAACTCTTCAATTAATGCCTTCACGGTTAAATTTTAAGGATCCGTGCAACAAACATGTCAGAAGTATCAGCTGATCAGGTGAAGTCAAGCCTCTTTAGTGCAGAACTATTATTTGACTTTATGCTTTCAGTGCTGTGGAGGCTAAGCTACAGATCACAACCCTGCTGGGTCTGGGTGTGAGATCTTCTCCTGGCACTGTGGAAGATGTTATTTCCTGTTAGCTCATCATGACCAGTGATCAGGATAGAAACTAATCATTCCTAACCAGTGAGACTCTCCGATGAAGCATGAAACGCTCCCATAATAAGCAATTAGCAGCTTAATTCTCTGTGAAATATTTAGCCCTCTGTGTCACTTTAACATGCTGTGTTAAAATACAGCAGGGAGTTCCTCCCCTCTGAATCCAAGGTTAGCTCTGTCTGAATGTTGCAGCTCACCAAGAAAATGCCAGAATCTCAGTGTTTTGAGACGTAAACCCAAGCTGACAGCCAGATCTCCCTCAGGGCGGCACATGGACGGATTGGCTTCTGAGGCGAAATCTGATTTGCCTGCCCTGTTTGCAAACCAAACAAACCACTAAATCATTCAATATAGCATGTAGCACTGTGGGTGTGCATGAAAGAAATTTCAAACATCTGTTAATAAGGTTAAAAAGTCATACTAACAAGTGTACTAAGTGTAGTCATGATTTTTCCAGCGGTGAAAAGTTATGCATATGATTTTTCTGTCCGTTTCGTGTTTTATTTCGAAAAACTTTCTGTTTATTTCAGGACTTCATTTATTGTCTTTGTGTTTAAGCTTCAGCTGTACTTTATTAATCCCTCCCTGGTTTATTTATCCTTACCTGTAGGCAGTAGTTTGAAATTTGATTCGACGTCGCCCATGCTAACCGCAGGAATGCATTTGGCTACGGTTGCTGCTGTTGCTAGTTTCTCAAATAGGGCTTCCCATAATCAGGGTTGGCTACTGGAGTCTGGCTAACTACAGCAGCTAATGATGCTTCCATGGTGCATTTCTAATTCACTAAGCCTCGCCTCCAACATTTATTACAAGTACCATAATCGCTAAAAGAGGCTGAGGAAAAACTAAAAAATTAACACACCAAGCAAGACAGAGAGCAGGGGAGAGGAGATAGAGAAGTCATCGCTAACTGCTAAGCTAAGGAAGCTAACAGAACAAAATAGCGTGACACTAAACCCCTATCACTGTCAATGGAGAGATGACAATAAATGCCTCTGCTAATCATCTGTAGGTTTAAGTGTAGAGCAGGTTATTGATTGTTGTAGTGAAACAGGTTCAAGCTAGAGCTGCAGAAAATACGACCTGTAACACATCAGCACCGCCAACACCCACGTTACTGTACCTGTATCAGACATGTTGTCTGTTATTCACACCCAGAGGAACCTTTTCATGGTTCTAAGAACTTAATTCTGAGAACCCACTTTTTTATTATATACACACTGCTAGAACTATGAATGACTATAGTTCTTAGAGCTCAGTTAAGAGGAACTTTTCTAGCCCCTACGTCAGAGTAGATACCTTTAAATCAATAAATCTACATCGCTTTATAAGGCAAACCAGGCCGTCGCCAACGGGGACTTAAAGAAGGATTCACCTCATAAAGAAATCACGTCAATATAAAACTAACTGCATTGTGCAAAACATTTAGACTGAAAATAACAGACAAATTCAACAACCCACAACTTTATTTGATATTTTATGTTGTACAAAGAATGGTTAGTTGCAGCTCTATTGTTAAAATGGAGTTACATATGGTGAGCAGTGGATTATGATTGGTTGGGGACTTGACTCAAGACTCATCAGTCTTGATTTGAGTTGTGATTCGAGACTCGTCAGTCTTGACTGAGGACTCAACTCGGGACTTGTGAGTTTTTACTTGGGACTTGACTGCAGACTTGTCTTGACTTGAGCATTGATTCATTACTTGTCAGTCTTGACTTAGGACTTGACTCAAGATTTATCAGTCTTGACTTCAGATTTCACTTGAAAGTTGCCTTGGAACTCACAAGTCTTGACTCGGTATTCAAGTCTTGACTCGGTACTCAACTGGGGACTTGTCAGTTTCTACTTGGGATTTGACTCTGGGCTTGTCTTGACTTTGGACTTGACTCAAGACTGGACCCGGGATCTTACAAAAACATCATTATCATCCAATCATGAAATAACTGGAAACAAAAACAGGTTTGGAAAAACAAAACAAAACGTAAAGCTGTTAAAAAGTATTTTTCACTAAACTGCATTCATATATTTTCACATCTACGTCACTCAGAATCTGACTGTCCATTTGGGTTGTAAATAAAGTTGTTCAGAACTCAGGTCATGCTTCATGAATCCTTGTTCAGCAGATCAGAAGTCTGTCTTGTTCGTTTTGTGGCTTGTGTGTTGGTTAGAAGTTAAATATGTAGAAATATATTCATGAATTCAAACTGTCTGACGCTGCTGAATGAAAAGATTCCCTTTGAAACAGGCAGCAGAGTCAGGGTCATACGTGCTGAGCAGCACTGTGACTGTCTGAGGTCGTCCGACGCTGAATACAAGCATCAGGTGGTGTGAATGTTTGTGAAGCGCCGACTGCTCAACGAGATTCAGATGAAGGTTTCTGAGGACCTTGTTGCTCTTTTAACTTCAGCTGACTGCAGATAGAATATGAGGTGACTGCAGGAGAGGTTTGGGGCGAGAGACCATTACAGTAGGGGTGAGACAGAGAGAGGTGGAGAGGAAGAAGCTGCATGACTTGTATTATTGTTAGCCGTTAGCCTACAGGTGATGCTAGGAGCAACAAAGTGAGCATGTGCATCACAGCTTGAACAGATAAGATGCAGCATACATAGAAATTATCTGTTCTAACTTACCCTGATTTAAATAATAGTCAGGATGTGATATGGAACACAAAAAAATGGTTGTTTATCTATGCTACATGCTAACGTTAGCTTTTTTCAGGTCTGTGGAATATCTTCAGAACTCTTTTTTGGTCTTGGTTTTTTGGTCAGACCACTAAGTCAAGTTCAGCTGTCATTCTCAAATACATCATCTGATAGCAGCTTATCTCTAAGCCAGTCCACAATCAGCTGATAGCTCAGCTGATTCCTTTCTACACATCCAATTGGTTAATTTCATACAGTCTGCGTTACTTAGGCTGCTTTAGCCTGCTGACCCTTTCTGCTTCCTCTGCAAGCCGTTTTACACCCCACCTCCACCCCAGCTCCTCCTTTTCATGTTGTGTCTGAATTAATCAATGTCTTTGTTGTCATTGATGCTGGCTCTGTTCTGAATGGGGGTCTCTGCAGCTGCTCTCCCTGCTTTAGCCCTTCAGGGAGGTCCCACAACATAACCATACCGCCAAATATAAGGTACTGTAAATGTGAATAAAGCTTTATTTTGACTAAAGTGGTGCTGACTGACCTGTACTTTACTTTCTCTGTAGTAACAAAAATCAGTCTCTAAATGTGTTTTAACAGCAGCTTCAGAGATGGTGCCGTGTCGACACCCCTCTTCCATACATACTGACCCCCTACAGTACCATGATCCAGATCTGGATCCAGTTGTGCGTAGTGGTGGGACATCGAGTTCTCCATGCTGGGTGTGTTTATATTGGTAAATTTTTTTAATCATACTGACAAAATTTTAAACAAAGGTCTTATCTCATTTTGAAGAAAGTGATCTGCACCCAGATCAATCTCAGAATTGAACCCACTGTTTCTTGGCCTCCTCTCCATAAAACTGGTCTCGTTGGCGGCGGGAACTAAAGCCAGTGTTGACTATTGTTTACACCCCTGTAATGAAAAAACAGATAAAGTAGAGCAACATGATTTCAGCTCATGTATTAATCATCATGAATGTTAATATGTTGACATGTTTCTATCTATAATCTGCTGTTTTCACTGGTCCTTTTGTCTTCTTCTCTGTTGTGTAACAGGATCAATAATCAATCACAGTCTTCATGATCAAAACAAGCTGCTACACTTCAAGCCCGTCAGAGTTGGATGTTTGCAGTTTGTGTGTCTCAGCTGGGTTTTCTTGATTAAAGTGACGTTTTGACAAACAGGAGCAGACAGTTGGACACCAGAATCTGTGTGTGATGGAGAAATATTGGATGTAGGTTTGAAGCCAGAGTGAGGCCAGTATTACCTCGGGACAGGGTCTCACGGACTATCTTATATTGATTTGTTTCAGTTGTAGCTGCAGTGGTTCTTATTTATTTATTGTAATCACGTTTGTTTGTACGTATAAACATGACAGAACGCAGATAAAGACACAAACACGGACCTCAGGGGAACCACAGGTTGAACTACTGACTGTGTGTGTGTGTGTGTGTGTGTGTGTGTGTGTGTGTTTGTCCTGTAGTAAAGGTCAGTACATCATGTGTCATGCATGACAGCAGCTGAACTCTTCAGTATTAATGGATTCCAGTTTAAATCCAGGCTTTACTCAAAGAGGACAGAAGACTTTACATTTATACAGCAGCTCAGTGTGTTTGTCCTGGAACCATGTTGGAAAGAAATCTTCTCAGGATTCTTCACCTCCTTAGAGTCACAACCAAGGTTCATGTGTTCACCACATTTGATCCGGTTGGTTTTACTTTCATGTTACAATTATGTGAGCACATTAAAGAAGTTAACATGACAAATGTTCAAGTCTAGTAGACGTTGATTGGTTTTTAGACGAGTGTGTGTTTGGGTCAGTGAGTTCAATTCTATGTTAGAATGAACAGAAAAAAGTATTATAAGTCAGACTTGTTTCCGGTGAGAGCTGGACTCCGTCAGGGCTGCCCTTTGTCACTGATTCTGTTCATAATCTTCATTGAAAGACTTTCTAGACACAGCCAGGTGACGGAGGGTGTCCAGTTTGGTGGACTCAGGATCGCTGCTCTGCTTTTTGCGGATGATGTGGTCCTGTTAGCGTCATCATGCCATGACCTCCGGCTGTCATTGGGACAGTTTGCTGCTACATTCCAACCCTCACCTATGGTCATAAGCTCGGGGTAATGACCGAAAAAACAAGATCGTGGATACAAGCGGCTGAAATGAGCTTCCGCCGCAGGGTGCCTGGACTCACCCTTAGAGATAGGGTGAGGAGCTCAGTCATTCGGGAGGGGCTCAGAGTGGAGCCGCTGCACCTCCACATCAAGAGGAGTCAGCTGAGGTGATTCAGGCATTTGGTGAGGATGCCCCCCGGACGCCTCCCTGGGGAGGTATTTCATGCATGTCCCACTGGGAGGAGACCCAGGATGCGCTGGAGGGATTATATCTCTCGGCTGGCTTGGGAACGTCTTGGTGAACCCTCTGAAGAGCTGGAGGAGGTGGCTGGGGAGAGGGAGGTTTGGGCTTCTCTGCTGAGACTGCTGCCCCCCCCGACCCGGACCCGGATAAACGGAAGGAAAATGGATGGATGGATGGATGGATGGATGTTATAAACTTATTATGGCGTTTCTACCAGCAGCTGGTACATACTTATACTAGAGACTAGTTTGAATTTGCCAAATGAACGTCTTTGTCATGTGGAAATTGTGTCGTCTCCACATTATGTTGCGACCAGTCCTGCGAGCCTTGGCATTTCTGTTTCTGTTTGTCAGAAGACATCACCAGGGATTTAGTTTTGTCTTTATTGCAATGTATTGTTTCCAGTTTCAGTTACTGACAGTTGTAAATATCCAGACTGGTCCTCGGGGAATGATGGGCCTTTTTCTTACGCACAGCATCAACCGTGAGATTTGGCTTCACATCACAATTTGAGTTGGAATAAAACAGCAACAGAAGGACACCTGTCTGGTGTTTTGTCCATCCAGCCTGACCTTCTCCCTCTGATGATGCTGTGGCCCTGTAATAAACATTGTTGTTGGGCACTGGCTAATCGAGCTGATGGTGTCACAGCTCCTGAACTCAGAAGGCTAAGTGAAGGAGCAGCTTTAATTTCGAGCTCTAGTGTCCTCATGTGACATGAGTGGAAGCTGTAGAGCTCAGAAGCACCAGTTTTCCAACAGACAGCATCATTGTCCGTCTAAAACGCTGTAATATCAGCCTGCTAACAGGAAAACTCATTTCCTCCTCACGCAGCTGTGGGCAGCGATCTGGCTGTGTGTCTGACCATGATGGCCTCTAATGAGGCCCTAACAAGACTAAAGGCCACTAACGAGCCCATAACGGCTCCTAACTTGCCTGAAGGTCCTTGAAAAACATAACGAGCTGAATCAATTATTAGCATAAAGATTGGAGTGGCAACAGGATCCCAATCACTTCCTATAAAGACACCATTTTCACCTTAGTATGTCAACAAACACATGAGTTGACTGCTGCGGTGGTAAACAAGTACTGGGTCATTTTGGCCCAATGATGACGCTAAAATCAGAGACATGTCCATCAGTCACACGTGTCCTGACACAGAAACAGGAAGCTGAGAAATTAGACTGACATAACAGAGGCTGAGCTGCAGCAGTTTGATAAAATGAGCAAAATACTAAAGCTGGAAACAGACGGTTGAGTCAGGCAAGGGTCAAAACCAAGAAAACAGTCCAACAGGCCAACGGATCAGACAGGGAGCAGTCTGAAATCCAATAAACAGGAAAGGTCCAGAAAAACAAAGCAAAGGTCGCACAAGGTGCTACGAAGAACCGGCAAACTGAGGAGGCTAAATACACCTGGGGGGGAAAACTCACACAGATAGGAGACGAGAAACTTACCAGGCAAAGAAAGACCAGAAACAAGACAAAGACAGGAACGAGGAAAAACATTATACCATCACAGATGTACACGTTAACCATGACATTGGCACTAACAGCCCCCCATACCATCACAGATGCTGCTGTTGAACTTTGTGCTGGTAACAATCTGGATGATCCTTTTCCTCTTAAAACCAGAGGACACGACATCCATGATCTCCAAAAACTATCTGAGATGTGGACTTGTCAGAGTCTGAGACCCGTCTGAGACCCATCTCAGGTGAGATCCGGTCCGTCTCAGATGAGATCAGGTCCAGAGAAGTCGGTGATGGTTCTGGATGTTGTTGATCTCTGTCTTCTGCTTCACATGTAGTCTTCACTTCCATCTGTAGCTGCAGAGATGATGTGTTCACTGACAACCGTTTTCAAAGTGTTTCTGAGGCCATGGAGTAAAAGGAATGCATGATCTTAATAAGGGGCCTCGCCACGATAGAAAGGTCAACATGTGTGTGTGCCATGGCCATTAACCTCATCTGGGTCACTATACTGTGAGGTTCAGGTGGTGATGAATACAAAGAAACACAGCCTGACCTTGAGCATTTGTCACCAAGATATGAGCAAAGAAAAAAAAATCATCACCTTCTGCTCTGAAAACCTATTTATCATATCTGGTGTATTCAAACCTGCTTGAATGATTTCTAAACCTTCATTTACTCATAAAGGTCACAGCAGCAGCTTCACAGTCATTCAGTCACACAGCAGGAAGTTGTTGAGTAGTTTTACAGGAACCTCCTTTTCACATAGCAGCTCCACTGGTGTTTTGTTGGATGTTATTTTTCTTATTAATACATTTCTGCGTTTGTTGCCCTGATCATTATCCTCCACCACAAACCAACTGAAAAGGAGGAATGTGTTCGGTCTGTCACATTTATCACGTTTTGTTTCCGAAGCATCATGTCTGAGCGAAGCCCTGAACCCCCAACAACTCCAGAAAAACCATCTCAGACATGACAAAAGTTACAAACCTGTGGCAGAACCCTTTAATGCTTCTAGCTAATGGCTTCATCCGCTGTGTCCCTCACATCAGACAATCACCTGACGCTTCCCTCATGGCTATACATTACATTTAAAGGCTGCTGATGACCAGCAGGGTGCTGAAGTTCCAATCACACGGCCCCATCCATCAGCATCTGTTACCATAGCTACACAACCTGGTGCAAACCTAAAAAGTATTTTTCGTGAAAGGACGGCTTTGTCATTGAGCCATAATTGCAGCTCAGAATGCCAGCGACACTCTCAGCATGTGGAGAATGTAATTATCTGGACTCTGCAGCCCCTGTGATCGAACCCTGAGGCCTGGTGAGTCATTAATCACTCTGTGGACATGGAGATGTGTCCCACTGGAGCTGCTCACCATGAATATTCAAGGTTTTCTGAGTTTAGTTTAGATGTTGTCTGGATTTATTCTAATAGAACTAAAGGGAGGGGCTCAGGTTTGGGTGGTCCAAAGGAATTCTGGTTGGGCCTTTGTAATTACAGAATACTGTTTGCCTTCCTTGATGGTTTCCAACTAGTCCCAATAAAGCAGAAGTGACTATCAGTCCATCTCAATACAATGTCGATATGATCAATATAGACACAATGAAGTCAGGCAGGAAAGCTCAGCTCCACCTCCCTTCTCCTCTACATTGTTTTCTAGGTCTTTTTGCATTAGCAGCCCTGAAAGTGACTACATCAGCCTTAGAGATATTTCAGGTGAGGAGCTCGGAGTAAAGCCGCAGCTCCTTCACGTCCAAAGGAGCCAGTTGAGGTGGTTCAACATCTGGTCAGAAGCCTCCTGGGGTAGACCCAGAACTCAGTGGAGGGATCACATATCTCATCTAGACTGGGAACGCCTCAGGATACTCCAGTAGGAAGTGGAAAGTGGACAGGAGAGGGATGTCTGGAGCAGCGTTTTGTTCTAATGGAGTATTTCCAACATGGAGAACAGTCACTGATGTTAACTGGGTATTTGATCACTTTCTTTATCATTGTGAGAACCCTGACGGCAGCCATTTTGACACATTGATTTCAATAATTAAAAATAAAAGTTAAAAACATATATGTTCTCCCAGTCATTTACGATGAGCTCGTCGCGTAAGTAGGTGGAACAAGGCCTGTTAGGCCCGCCCACAACGCTGCACCTGGGAAGAGGAAGAACATCTGAAAGAAAACTGTGATGTTTTTGTTTCTTTGGCTTGCAGCACTTTGTTGATGGTGAGATGGTTTTTGTTTCTTCTCTGTTCTCCACCTCCTCTTATAGTTTAATGACCTCTCTCGCTCATTTCACTCCTCCAGTTTTCAACCATGACATCCTCTGAGGACACATTACCTTTTAGAATAACCTTTTATTAAAACCCTCTGTCAGGGGATTATTTAGACCTCACCACCTCTCCAAAAAGCACCATCCTCTTCATAACTACTGCAGTCAATGCTTTAGTCGCAGGATGCTGAAAGAAAAATCGATTCCACGAACAAAGCTGTGAAGAATTCCTTGGCCTTGATTCCATTTCCTGCCAATTCTCCGTCACACAGACTCGTTCCTCAGGCCTGCAGGAATATTTTCAGCCCTGATTTTTGCACTGGTTGCTCAATAATGTCTCTCATCAAGATGTCACAAAGACTAGACTGGATTTAACAGACAGGAAGACAGATCTGCCTCCTGATTCGATATGAGGGGTGTTCCAATCCAAAACTGGTATGAAACTGGTGTGAAACTGGTATAAAACTGGTATGAAACTGGTATGGATAAGCGGAAGATGACGGATGTATGGACGGATGGATGGACATGTTCTATCCTCCTTATAATAACCAGGCACTGCATGTCTATATTTTCATGCTGCAGAACTGAAATAGTATTTTTCTATAATTTATTAGATAAAGAATCAATTATACTAAAAATAAATACCTGATATAAATGATCCAGACTAATACCAGTGTGTTTGGACGGCGGTAAAAAAAATTTGAAATCTACTGATGACGCCATTTTTCAGGCAGCTCCTTTGTTTGGTCTCCTCGATTCATGATCACTGAAGGTAAAACATAAAAAGACTTCTTATCTCTAATTAACAGGGTTGTACAACCAATCACAGCACTTGTATTAATCATTGTTAACAGCTAACAGTTATCACTGGATCACTGTCTATTGCATTCTTTTCAATTTTAAATCACTCGTGTTTCCTGTCCTCGCATCGGCACGGTTTTGTTTAACCTTGTAGTCACCTCTAAAATGGCGACTCTTGCATGCAACCGTTGTTTGTGACATCACACTACAGTAGAGGCGTCGTCCACTTATTGGCTGTACACGTTGAAGTGTCATTGGTCAGGATACTGAAGCCCAAACATCTCCTGTTGGCTCCTCCATTGGTGTGTGATATCACTCCTGATGAGGAGATGACACTTTATGGTTGTGTGAATGAAGGTGTGAAAGAAGGTGTGAATGAAGGTGTGAATGACAGTGTGAATGAAGGTGTAAATAAAGGTGTGAATGAAGGTGTGAATGAAGGTGTGAATAAAGGTGTAAATGAAGGTGTGAATAAAGGTGTGAAAGAAGGTGTGAATGAAGGTGTGAATAAAGGTGTGAATGAAGGTGTGAAAGAAGGTGTAAATGAAGGTGTGAATAAAGGTGTGAATGAAGGTGTGAAAGAAGGTGCGACTGAAGGTGTGAATAAAGGTGTGAATGAAGGTGTGAATGAAGGTGTGAAAGAAGGTGTGAATGAAGGTGTGAATGAAGGTGTGAAAGAAGGTGTGAATAAAGGTGTGAATGACGGTGTGAAAGAAGGTGTAAATGAAGGTGTGAATAAAGGTGTGAATGAAGGTGTGAATAAAGGTGTGAATGAAGGTGTGAAAGATGGTGTGAATGAAGGTGTGAATAAAGGTGTGAATGAAGGTGTGAATAAAGGTGTGAATGAAGGTGTGAAAGATGGTGTGAATGAAGGTGTAAATAAAGGTGTGAATGAAGGTGTGAAAGATGGTGTGAATGAAGGTGTAAATAAAGGTGTGAATGAAGGCGTAAATGAAGGTGTGAATGAAGGTGTAAATAAAGGTGTGAATGAAGGTGTGAATAAAGGTGTGAATGAAGGTGTGAATAAAGGTGTGAATGAAGGTGTAAATAAAGGTGTGAATGAAGGTGTGAATAAAGGTGTGAATGAAGGTGTGAATAAAGGTGTGAATGAAGGTGTAAATAAAGGTGTGAATAAAGGTGTAAATAAAGGTGTGAATAAAGGTGTGAATGAAGGTGTGAATAAAGGTGTGAATGAAGGTGTAAATAAAGGTGTGAATAAAGGTGTGAATGAAGGTGTGAATGAAGGTGTGAATGAAGGTGTGAATAAAGGTGTGAATGAAGGTGTGAATAAAGGTGTGAATGAAGGTGTGAATGATGGTGTGAATAAAGGTGTGAATAAAGGTGTGAATGAAGGTGTAAATAAAGGTGTGAATAAAGGTGTGAATGAAGGTGTGAATAAAGGTGTGAATAATGTTGAATGCTGTCTCGTGTAATACAGGCTTTCAGTAGTCCATCAGACTAGAAGGGCCAAATATGAGTTTTTCCATTAAGAATCCATTCAGGACCATCTCATGTATATTTCAGACTTTTCAAATAACCATCATCTGTTATTACGATAGAATCCTGTCCAGCCTGATTCTCTAATGACGTATTTCAAATGCAGCACAATGATTACGCAGAAACAATAATTAATACGACAGTGATTAAGTCCTATTGTTTCCCGTCTTTGTCCTCCAGTCTGCAGCCGTCCAATGGTTAATGGAGCTTTTAACAAAGAGCCACTAATGCTGTCAAAAGAAAACAAATGTGATTATTTTGAAGGAAATTTGCTTCATTAGGGTTCCTAATGCTTCTTCTCATTTAGTTATTCTCTCATTCAGTAAGTGACAGTGGACTGTGCAGATACCCAGCTCCCACCTGGACTGTTGGACTGATAATGTGAGGGGAGACAAACAGGACAGCAGCCTGTAGAGTCTTACAGTCTGCCCTTGGTAGTCTACAATATGTATTCATGTTTCAGTGTCACCTCCTAATGTGCTTATTTAAGATATAGTTACTGAATTTAAATATCTTGGTGTTATATTGGATCAAAATCTAGAAACACAAAGAATTTGATTTAAAAAGTTGAAAGTTGTGTCAGGAAAAATGTGATACAAACAAATAAACCTAATCTATGATCTTAGAATTCATCGTCCTGCTGAAGGCGTCTGATAAACAACATGTACTCCCCGACTGGATGTACTTTTGTCACAGAGATCCTGAGATGTATCAGAGAGATGAGCTCTGGAGGAGATGCTGGCAGTGACTGAAGAGCAGTGCCATGACGTGGATGGAGATGCTGCCATTTGTACCTCGATGTCTCCCCAAAAAAAAATCTCGCAGAGCTGTTTGGAAAAGAAAGGAAGAGAGGCGGCACTTCAGCCCCAAGCAAACCCTGCAGCCTTTGAACTCACCAGGTTCATGCAGGAGGAAACCCTTGATTCTCACTTGGATCCACTCGCCTATTGGCGGGAAATCAGGCCTGAATCACTAAGGATGCCAGAAAATATAGGAGCACTCCTTCAGAGTGTGTATTCAGTGTGGTTGTCATCCTTCCTGGCAAGGAAATAAAAAAACAGCCCTTCCTGTTAGAACTCATATGCCATAGTTACTCACTATTCAAGTCCCATTTGTTGCACTCTGTGACGCCACTGCTGTGGTGATATCACTTCTTCACCGCCACAGCCCTGAGCCTTATCCGCCTTTTCCTGAGAGCAGCTAAGATTTAGGGATGGCTTTCCACTCGTTGACGCTCATATTGATGTTTAATTCTTCTCGATGCATCCGTCTAAAATCAATACTTCTGCTCCAGACGTCATTGGCCTCCTTAAGCTCAAAATATGTCTGCATGATTGACAGATGTCACTCTGTCATAGTCTCATCTTATTTACCCAGAAATTGGTGAAACATAACATGTTTTGTCAATTTGCACCAGTGGTGCAGTAAGAAACCTGTTTATAACTGAAGGATTCAGTCACTAGGGTTAAATCAGTCACTTCTGTTTCTGTATTTACTTCATCATGAACCTACATATTCTTCTGTTTTGTTATTGAATGTTAAATCCACATCTCTCTCCGTCTCAATCAGGTATAAGGCGATAGTGAACCCGATGGACATCCAGACGACCAGCGCCGTCTTCTGGACGTGTCTGAAGGCCGTGTCCATCTGGCTGCTGTCCGTCCTGCTGGCCGTCCCTGAGGCCATTTTCTCACAAGTTGTCTCCATGCAGGTAAAATCCAGCAAATACCACAGTACAATACTGCAGTACTACAACACCACCCACTACGTAAAACAAGTACTTAGCCCCCAAACGTTCTTCTCAGGCTATCTCTAACCTGAACTAATCCCACCCTAAACCATGACTAACCTGAGGCTGTACTGATAAATCACCTTTTACTGCTGACAGCTGTCTGTGAAACTATCTGCTAAATATGAACAACTCTACACATTAACCAGAAAACCAGCAAAAAGCAAACGATTTTCATCGTACTCAACAAAAAATCTCTTTGTATCAATAATTACACAAACATCATCTGAAGGACAAGAAGCTCCAAATGTGCCTGAACACATTAAGAGCAGTTTGTCATATGTGTAATAAACACACACACTGTTTAATGATAGATGTAAAAGAATGTTCTGGGATGTTGATGATGCTCCTTCACATTGAGAGGAGACAGCTGAAGTGGTTCGGGCCTCTGGTTTGGATGACATGTGGGCGCCTCTCTCTAGAGGTTTTCTAGGCATGTCCAGCTGGGAGGAGACCATGAGGCCCACCCATCGCTCGGTGGAGGGATTATTTACCTCATCTAGCCTGGAAACACCACAGATCCCCCAGGAGGAGCTGGAAACAAGGACAGAGGGAGGTCTTGAATACCTTTCATTGCCTGCTGAGACATCAGTGATGGTGCTCTCTGCCATCATGTGATCCATCAGTTGTGATCCATCAGTTCTCTAAAGATGTGAGGAGCGCTGCTCCTTCAGACACGATGTACTTAACATCCTGTTGTGTGTGATGCATCATTATTCTCACACTGGTAGTGTGTGCATGTTTGAGATGAGAGCAGACAGTCTCTGTAAAGCTGTGTGTGATGCAGCCTGGATGCTACATCAGTTAGGACTGTAGACTTCCTGTTGAGTCCAGCATTATCTCTTCTCCTCCTCCTACTCCTTCATCTCTTTTTTCTTCCCCTCAGCCCTCTTACTCATTGTCTCATACCTGCCTCCATTCTTCACCTGTGGTGTATTTATAGTGCTTAAGCTCTGGCAGCACACTGATTGATGATCAATGTGATCAACGAGCTACTGAACAATCAGAAAAGGTCTCCAGACTCCATCTAAGAGTTGTTTATCAGCAGGATGAATGATGATGAAGGTATCTCTTTATTTAGATGATGAAGGTATCTCTTTATTTAGATGATGAAGGCATCTCTTTATTTAGATGATGAAGGCATCTCTTTATTTAGATGATGAAGATATCTCTTTATTTAGATGAAGGCATCACTTTATTTAGATGATGAAGATATCTCTTTATTTAGATGAAGGCATCACTTTATTTAGATGAAGAAGGCATCACTTTATTTAGATGAAGGCATCTCTTTATTTAGATGAAGGCATCTCTTTATTTAGATGATGAAGGTATCTCTTTATTTAGATGAAGACAGCTCTTAATTTAGATGATGAGGGTATGTCTATTTTTAGATGATGAAGATATCTCTTTATTTAGATGAAGGCATCACTTTATTTAGATGATGAAGATATCTCTTTATTTAGATGAAGGCATCACTTTATTTAGATGATGAAGGCATCACTTTATTTAGATGAAGGTATGTCTTTACTTAGATGAAGGCATCACTTTATTTAGATGATGAAGGCATCACTTTATTTAGATGATGAAGGCATCACTTTACTTAGATGAAGGCATCTCTTTATTTAGATGAAGGCATCTCTTTATTTAGATGATGAAGGTATCTCTATATTTAGATGAAGGCAGCTCTTTATTTAGATGAAGGCAGCTCTTTATTTAGATGATGAAGGTATCTCTTTATTTAGATGATGAAGGTATCTCTATATTTAGATGAAGGTATCTCTTTATTTAGATGAAGGCATCTCTTTATTTAGATGATGAAGGTATCTCTATATTTAGATGAAGGTATCTCTTTATTTAGATGAAGGTATCTCTTTATTTAGATGATGAAGGTATCTCTATATTTAGATGAAGGTATCTCTTTATTTAGATGAAGGCATCTCTTTATTTAGATGATGAAGGTATCTCTATATTTAGATGAAGGTATCTCTTTATTTAGATGAAGGTATCTCTTTATTTAGATGAAGGCATCTCTTTATTTAGATGAAGGCATCTCTTTATTTAGATGATGAAGGTATCTCTATATTTAGATGAAGGTATCTCTTTATTTAGATGAAGGTATCTCTTTATTTAGATGAAGGCATCTCTTTATTTAGATGAAGGCATCTCTTTATTTAGATGAAGGCATCTCTTTATTTAGATGATGAAGGTATCTCTATATTTAGATGAAGGTATCTCTTTATTTAGATGAAGGCATCTCTTTATTTAGATGAAGGTATCTCTTTATTTAGATGAAGGTATCTCTTTATTTAGATGAAGGTATCTCTTTATTTAGATGAAGGCATCTCTTTATTTAGATGAAGGTATCTCTATATTTAGATGAAGGTATCTCTTTATTTAGATGATGAAGGCATAACTATATTTAGATGAAGGTATGTCTTTATTTAGATGATGAAGGTATGTCTTTATTTAGATGAAGGCAGCTCTTTATTTTAGACAGATGAAGGTATCTCTTTCTTTAGATGAAGGTATCTCTTTATTTTACACAGATGATGAAGGTATCTCTTTTTTTAGATGATGAAGGCATCCCTTTATTTAGATGATGAAGGCATCTGTTTATTTAGATGGAGGCAGCTCTTTATTTAGATGAAGGCATCTCTTTATTTTACACAGATGAAGGTATCTTTTTATTTAGATGATGAAGGTATCTCTTTTAGATGATGGCCTCTTTATTTAGATGAAGGTATCTCTTTTAGATGGCCTCTTTATTTAGATGAAGGTATCTCTTTATTTTACACAGATGAAGGTATCTCTATTTTACACAGATGATGAAGGTATCTCTTTTTTTAGATGAAGGCATCCCTTTATTTAGATGATGAAGGCATCTGTTTATTTAGATGAAGGAGGCAGCTCTTTATTTAGATGAAGGCATCTCTTTATTTAGATGATGGCATCTCTTTATTTAGATGATGAAGGCATCTCTTTATTTAGATGATGAAGGCATCTCTTTATTTAGATGATGAAGGCATCTCTTTATTTAGATGAAGGCATCTCTTTAGATGATGAAGGCCTCTTTATTTAAATGAAGGCATCTCTTTATTTAGATGATGAAGGCATCTCTTTATTTAAATGAAGGCATCTCTTTATTTAGATGATGAAGGCATCTCTTTATTTAGATGAAGGCATCTCTTTATTTTACACAGATGAAGGTATCTCTTTATTTAAATGATGAAGGTATCTCTTTATTTAAATGATGATGGTATCTTTATTTAGATGATGAAGGTATCTTTATTTCGATGAAGGTATCTCTTTATTTAGATGATGAAGACAGCTCTTTATTTAGATGAAGACAGCTCTTTATTTAGATGAAGGTATCTCTTTATTTTACACAGATGAAGGTATCTCTTTTTAGATGAAGGTATCTTTATTTAGATGATGAAGGTATCTTTTTTATTTTACACAGATGATGAAGGTATCTCTTTATTTAGATGAAGGTATCTCTTCATTTAGATGAAGGTATGTCTTTATTTTACACGGATGAAGGTATCTCTTTTTTTAGATGAAGGTATCTTTTTATTTTACAGATGATGAAGGTATCTCTATTTAGATGATGAAGGTATCTCTTTATTTTACACAGATGATGAAGGTATCTCTTTATTTAGACGATGAAGGTATCTCTTTATTTTACACAGATGATGAAGGTATCTCTTTATTTAGACGATGAAGGTATCTCTTTATTTTACACAGATGAAGGTATCTCTTTATTTTACACAGATGATGAAGGTATCTCTTTATTTAGACGATGAAGGTATCTCTTTATTTTACACAGATGAAGGTATCTCTATTTTACTTAGATGATGAAGGTATCTCTTTATTTTACACAGATGAAGGTATCTCTATATTTTACACAGATGAAGGTATCTCTTTTTTTAGATGATGAAGGTATCTCTTTATTTCACAAAGATGATGAAGGTATCTCTATTTTACACAGATGATGAAGGTATCTCTTTATTTAGACGATGAAGGCAGCTCCTTCCTGCCTCATGGTGAACCCTCCACTAGCTAACACACTTCTTCTCTGGTGAACAGACTTCTACCTGCCCCAGAGGAGCTTTCAAATTAATCTTTATTGATGGTTGTTAATGACCAGACTGGTCCACAGTGGCCAACAGAACAAT
Organism: Chaunax sp. Z400; assembly: GCA_037577475.1. Lineage (NCBI taxonomy): Eukaryota > Metazoa > Chordata > Actinopteri > Lophiiformes > Chaunacidae > Chaunax > Chaunax sp. Z400. Next base: position 389,900 of record CM075202.1, read on the forward strand.
TAACAGGTAGGGTGAAGGCACTAATTCTGATTGGCTGGCTGATTCCAGGTTTAATGGGACAGGCCTGAACCTGAAGAATCCTCTTTCCTCTGGGTTCTGATCACTGTCACAAAGACAGCAGCTCTATTGATCACATCCCAACAGCTTTTATTAGCATTGTTTGACATGCAGACTGAATGTATGCCATCCATCACTGATGAGCAGCATCGTTTCAGCAGAGACAATCTGTTTGATGATCTCACTGATGTATCGTCTTCTTCTCCTCCTCTTTGTCTTTTCTCTCTATTACTTAATTCTCTTTCCTTCCAACTCCTTTCCTCCCACTCCTCTCTCCCGGCTTTTCCTATCTTTTCTTACCTCCCCTTTTTGTCCTTTCCTCCTGTCTTATCCTTTACTTTACTTTACTTACCCCCTTTACTCTCCTCTTCTCACCTTCTTACTTTCATTCCCTCCTTTTCTCTTCAATTTCTTCCCTTTTCCTCTTTTCATCGCTCCTTTCTTATCATTTCTTCTTTTTCCAACTCGTTACTGGCCCGTTTTTCTTCCCTCTACTTTCCTCCTCTTTTCCTCTCCTCTCTGGTAGAAGTGTGAATGGTTTTCTGGATGTTTTTCAGATTTCCCTGTTTCATTATCTGTCCTGTATGGTCAGGTTATAATAGTTGAAGTTGAGTGTTGGATGAGTAATCAGCAGTTCTGTCTGGTGTGTTTTCACTACCTCCATCAGGCAGGGAGTCAAGATAGTCCAGCCGGACTGTTCTGTTGGCTGTCGGTGGTCAGGTTGGATGTGATAAACTGTCTTTTGAATCAAGAATGAATAAAGTGGATTTGAGGGCGATCTGGCGGCGACATCTGTCACCCCACTGATCGCTAGGGTTGATTCTGCTGATCTAGCTGGCTGGGCAGGTGTCTTCTTCCTCCCTCACCACTCCATGTGTCCGTCCCAAAGCTCCGCGTTCGGTGGAAGAGGACGATGTCACCCCCGGCAGACGTTTCATTTGTTTACACGAGAACGGCATTTTTGGGGTGTGAAAATGCCAACGTATCGCTGCAACTCCTCTGAAAACGATGATGTTACAGCCCAGCTTCATACATACCTGTGACGGTTCCAGTCTTCATCATGTATGTGGACAGAACAATATGCACTGAACAAAAGCAAACGTCAGACTGTCCTTTTTGTTTGTGCTGCAGACTCTGTTGAGTTTATTAAAACTCCTCCAATGTAGATTTGCTGAACGCAGGGGTTGGTATTGTGTTTAAACCAACAGTTCTTCCTTCCACTGAAGAGCTGAAGGGTCGGCTGCTGACTGTCAGGGAAGAGAAAGAGTCCTGTCATGTGCTTTGTTTGTATCTATGCTACAAAAATGAGCTAATTCATTAGCATCAGGATCAACTCATCATTTGGTGGGGATTTTAGACTGTAGACTTCACTTTGGAGAGGACAAGAGAGGAACAACACCCAGTCATCTCATTGTCTTAAGAGTATCATCACACACCTGGATCTGTTAGATCCACAGTCAGCACACATGAGTGAAGCTCAGCACTAACAGGCTGAGCTCCAGGTTAATGGTTTCACTGGCACCACCATGTCAGCATAAATCTGATCATTTCAACAGGTGAAGTTAAAAAGGTTCAGTTCTTATTTTTTAACAACAAACTCCTGCAAGATAGCAAGATCTGCCAGATCTGAAGATGTGGTGCAATACGCCCCCCAGTCTGCTGCATAAATCAAGGCAGCACTCAAGGATGCATCAGAAACACCAGTTATAGACTGGGATCCTGTGGGTCTTCTGCTGCAGGACAAAGTGAAGGGAGGTCTTGTTACGTCTCGCTTTCTTCAGTAAAAGGACATGAATACACAGTAGCAGAGATGAAGAACCTGCCTGGAGCTTCCATGAGGTAGACCTCCAGTCTGCGTGAGATGAGGAGACCTGACCTCTTTGGGGCAGAGAAAGCATGGAGTCCCTGGAGGGGTTTCCCCAGGAGGAGAAGGCCCCTCTGGAGGAGGCGACCAGTTTGTATTGTAAATGTGGATTCTGCTGGACGTTTTCCAGGCGTGGCAGATGATTCAGTCCACCCATGACACAGATGTGAGTCCAGGCTTTTACCTTTGCTGCTGTCCTTCATAACCTCTCACCTTGAGAAGATTAACACTGTAGGGAAAAAAGCAATCTGCCCAATCTGGATTAAGATTCTGACCCGCTGGGATGAATTTCCCTGACAGGCAGCTGGAGTAACAAGTCGCCCACTGAAAAGCAGACAGCAGACCTCCAGTGGAGGATTGGACGAGGGGAAATAGCTACCAACAAATCCAGAGTTCAGGTGGATCCAGAGCTGGGCGAGGACTGTATGATCTGTTCTCAGACTTTTTAAAAGGTGGTTTCAGGGATTCTTCTTCTGGTTTCTTTATTTAAGATACAAACTATGGTGAGCCAAGTTGGGTTCTTAGCGGACACATGGGCTCAGAGTGCCAGCACTCTGGAGCTGGTACCGGTTCTAGAGGGATTGTTGAAGGCCTGACTAACATGTTTATCACCCAGTGATGAACAATACTGAAGCCTTTGGTTGCATAGGGCTGCTGGGGGTGGAGGGTGTTGGTTAAGCTCTATGGGGAGCGTTCCACGGTTCATTTTAATCTTCTGAAACACATTTCTGTTTCTTCAGGGTCACAGAGACAACACTAACGTCACCTTTCTGAACTGCGTGCCGTACCCGCTGTCCAATCAGATGCATCCTAAGATACACTCAGTGATGATCTTCCTGGTTTACTTCCTGATTCCTCTGGCCATCATCTCGGTGTACTACTACCACATCGCCCGCACGCTCATCAAGAGCGCCCACGACATGCCGGGGGAGGTCAGCGACCACACCAAGAGACAGGTGACCGATGGATGAATGGATGAATGAGTCATGTGACTGTGAGCAATACACAGAGATATGTCCTAAAATGACTTTACTGGAACAAATATGCTGACAAAATATTAGAGAAACTGTTTTGTTATGAGGAAAAGCTCAAAAACTAAAATTTCAAATCCTCATAAATTCAGATGTCCTTTGAGTTACACAATGGGAGAAAACGTAAATATCTGATAGAGTCACCCTGTCCAGGCTGTTGCTGGTTTCTCTGATAAACTGGAGAGAATTAGCCAACCATGCTGCAGAGAGAAGCCGCTCCATGATGGATGACGGTAGTACCTCAGGGAGCGGTCCCCTGCTAGCTTGTAGTTCAGGATCATACCACTGGGGTTGCATTCTAAGTAGAATGGAGTGCTCATTTATTCAAATCGATTTTTAAAAAGTTTCTGTCTTAACGAGTAAATTAACCATTTGATTAATTAGCTGAGGAGGAAAGAGAAGCTCGCTGCAGTCTGTTATAAAGATAAGTCGTCTGGAGGCTGAGTGGGGATCGACTGGGACGCGATGCTTTTTGCACCCACACCTCCCACACCGGGGACAGCTGGAGCAGGACAGTGTCAGCCGGCGTGAGTAATCACTTTACAGCAGCTTGATCTTCACAGACGGGGTGAGGTCAGAGGGAGCTGAATTATTAAAAACCAACCGGCAGCAGGTCAGATCAGGTGATCGGGGATGGAGTGGCAAAGCTGGGAATTACTGCTGCATCCAGGGATTACCATCACAATGACCTCTGCTCATGATAACGTCAGGATAATACAGTTACACAGCACTAATCCTGTCAGTCATGTCAGACCGATCCTTTATCAGAGACCGTTTTTACTCACCAACTCTGTTCATGAAACTTCCTGCAGGTTTTTCACATTAAAAGTCTGCCAAAAAAGACAGAGAAGAGCTTCTGGAAGATATTTTATTTTGATTTGTTGGCATCAGCAGCACTGATAGTGGTAATGAATAGATATAATAGACATATTAGTTGTTTTAACTGACCACAGAGATGAGGACAGCATGACTCATAGAGGAAGTTCAATTAAAACAAACTTTTACATGTCAGAAACACACAGATCACAAATCAGATCAAAGACAGGAACGTCAATAAACAGCCGCAATAAAAAAAGTTACAGCCGCTAAAGTAGCTTGGCTGTTTAAAAATGGCGGACATGTGTTTGTGCTGTGCATTCTCAATGTGTGCCGGGCATTGATGAGGCAATGATGCAGACCTTTTAGTACCTGCTCAGCCTTTCTGGAACCTCCACGGAGGAGCTGCTGGCTGCTTGAGGCCTTTTGTAAGTGAACTCTGGCCATGCTGCAGCTGCATGAATGCTCATCATGCTGTAGGTCCGTGTGGACCTGCAGGTCTGACCTGAACTCTGCAGTGAAGTCGACCTCGACAAACTCCGGGTTAATGGAGAGTCACGACCCAACAACCACTGAATCAACTCCTGAGAGCTGAGAGAGGAGACGAGCACTGAAACATGAAAATACTCTAATGCTCTTACATCATTTACAAGCTGTAAATCATTGATTATTGGGATGAGAAGCGACTGATGATCAGTCAGAGGAGGTGAGATTATTGATCCATTTCCACAACAGAATCTTCACGTCTATGGAGGACAACAAAATCCATTTGATTCTGATAAGATCCTAACAATCCATGGTGACAACAAACAAACACTAATATTATTTCCCTCCTCCCTCGGTGTCTGAATCCATCTTGGTTCGTCTAATTGATCTCATTAAATCCATCTTCCCCTCCTTGTGTGGGAGCGACACTATCAGTGCTGTTTTAAATGAGAAGTGTCTGTTCACACGCCGTCTGTATCTTCTCATCTATAGAGGAGGGAAGGTGATTGTTACATCGACTGGATGCCCCAATACCGAACACGACTCGAGAGCCAATCCATCCTGATCCCAGAGATAAGAATACATTACAGAGGACATACACAGACCAGAGCTATGTCAGATCACCCATCATTCATCACAACACACATATGTAGGTGCTCTTTCTTTGTACAAAAATACACAAAAAAAGACACAAAGACATTTACACTAGTATTCACTGTGCCGGTTCAGGACCGGGAGCCTCCAGCGCCCGTCACAGATCACTAAAATATCTTATTCTGGCCAGGAACGAAGATGCCCATCTTGGCGTTTGTTAAATGTGTACTTGATGTTACACTTCAAGAAGCTCACAGTTTCACAAATCAACCAACTGGTTCCAACGTCAACAACCACCGTCACTAAAAATACAAGAAATTCCAAGAAAACAAGAGATTGTGAAGAAACATGAGGAAGGAAACCCAAAATAATGACATTAAAGAAAGACTAAAATATATAAGGAAAATAGAAGACATTAGTGGAGATGATGTCATCATACATTCACTACTAGCGTCCATTTGGTTTGAACACCATGAGTCGTCTCACTAATGACGTTTGTTGTTGTTGGTGATCAGATGACTGGTGTAAAAACGTGTCAATGATCACATGTCTGCTGATTGGAGGACAGATGTGTTCACATTAGAGCTGGATACAGGTCACTGGGATTATGGACCATCAACACAACCAGATCTGATCTGAGACCAGAGGCTGGTGATGTGAACTTGGTCTAAAAGGCAGCTGGAAGTCTGACCCCAAACAAGAAAATGTGTTAAGTGTTTGCAGAGCTAACTTTATGAAACACTTCGCTGCATCAGATTCAGCCTCGGAGAAATCAATCTAAAATGTTTCCAGGCTGCCCTGCATCACTCTGACTTATGATACAGATCAATGAGTCTGCAGACAAACAGATGCTCTCCTCTGAGACGTAGTACATGAGCTCAACAGGCCTGGTCAGGTCCCTGCTTCACCTGCCAGCTTCCATCATCATCCTCAAAAACATCCATCAACAGAAAGAGTCTAATGTTCCCTGCTGACACATCTGAAAGACTCACTACGGCCTCTGGTGAAAGTTAAAGACTCACTACGGCCTCCGGTGAAAATTAAAGACTCACTACGGCCTCCGGTGAAAGTTAAAGACTCAATACGGCCTCTGGTGAAAATTAAAGACTCACTACGGCCTCTGGTGAAAATTAAAGACTCACTACGGCCTCTGGTGAAAGTTAAAGACTCACTACGGCCTCTGGTGAAAATTAAAGACTCAATACGGCCTCTGGTGAAAATTAAAGACTCACTACGGCCTCTGGTGAAAGTTAAAGACTCACTACGGCCTCTGGTGAAAGTTAGACTCACTACGGCCTCTGGTGAAAGTTAAAGACTCACTAAAGCCTCCGGTGAAAATTAAAGGCTCACTACGGCCTCCGGTGAAAGTTAAAGACTCCCTACGGCCTCTGGTGAAAATTACAGACTCACTACGGCCTCTGGTGAAAGTTAAAGACTCACTACGGCCTCTGGTGAAAGTTAAAGACTCACTACGGCCTCTGGTGAAAGTTAAAGACTCACTACGGCCTCTGGTGAAAATTAAAGACTCACTACGGCCTCTGGTGAAAGTTAAAGACTCACTACGGCCTCTGGTGAAAGTTAAAGACTCACTACGGCCTCTGGTGAAAGTTAAAGACTCACTAAAGCCTCCGGTGAAAATTAAAGACTCACTACGGCCTCTGGTGAAAGTTAAAGACTCACTACGGCCTCTGGTGAAAATTAAAGACTCACTACGGCCTCTGGTGAAAATTAAAGACTCACTACGGCCTCTGGTGAAAGTTAAAGACTCACTACGGCCTCTGGTGAAAGTTAAAGACTCACTACGGCCTCTGGTGAAAATTAAAGACTCACTACGGCCTCTGGTGAAAGTTAAAGACTCAGTACGGCCTCTGGTGAAAATTAAAGACTCACTACGGCCTCTGGTGAAAATTAAAGACTCACTACGGCCTCTGGTGAAAATTAAAGACTCACTACGGCCTCTGGTACAAATAAAACATCCTGATACCATGCCAACACACACACACACACACACACACACACACACACAGGAAATGAGTATAAATAAAGTAATTTCAGCACACAGATGTTATAGATATCGATATATTATTAATATATGCTTCTGGTGTTTATGAGTGAGATGTAGAAGGCAGCTGCAAAGCGACACAAAGCTGATGTGATTAGCTGTGATGTCACATGTGATCTGTAAATATGCTATATCATATATCTATAAATAAATATATACTGTAAATATGTATGTTTGATTTACTGTCGGATCAGATCAGCCATGTAAACGATGTACAAACTAATAAATAAGTTACAGAGGAGGAACGTATAATACTGTCCAAACACAATAGAAACAAATGAAGCTGCATAAATGAATCATGTGAAAACATGATAAATAACAGCAGGAGTTAAACCTGATTAGTGTTTCATGTTGATAAAAATGAGGATATGAAAATGTTGTAATAGAAGTGAAACATAAAAACGTCCTCAGAGACTCTGATCTGACATCTGTCTCCTGTCGTCCTTCCATCAGCTGATAGCTCCGTCACGGAGCGTGTTTCCACGGCAACCTTCAGGTCTTTACATCAACATGTGGTAAAATAAACAGTGAATATATATTTCTGTCATGTCTCCCTGAAGATGCGACGGGAGGAGTTTTCATGTGTTGAAGCTTCAATGTTAATTCTTGTTTTGCTCCATCAGAGGAATCATAGTAATTTAAACCACCTTCTAAAGATCCAGAGCTTCTATGCATAGGATGAATGAACTCATTATCCAGCAGTGGTCAGCCTCTCAGCTTCAGGAGGGACTGGACAATACAGGTATTATTGTGCATTTGTATTACAGATCACAGAGGCAACAGTGGAGTTCATTATCTCCACCAAGGAGGCTGTTTTTGTTGGTGCTGGTTTGTTTGAGGTGCAGTAAAGCTGCGACAGTCCTGCCTTTAACAGGCTGTAGGAGCTAAAGACACCAGAGTCATCTCAACAAATCAAACGTCCTCCAAAGAGAAAATACATTCCAGCTGTTCTTTCATGGTTCCTGAAGTAGATGCTAATGTTTCATCAGTTTGTTGTGACGTTACAGAGACATAATAAAACCCATATTTACCTCCATCTCTCTACAAACGACACACTTTGATGAAAACACAATTAATTCTGTTTCCACTTTAATCTCTGAATGATCATTTCATGTAGTTGGTAGAAGGGAGAAAACCTGCCGTCACCTGATCGATTCATATCCTCCACAGAGCAACAACAGGTGTTCCTCAGGGATTCATTAGTGCCTTCATAGGCAACAACATCCATCAGTTAACATCGAGTACATCGGAAGGTCAGAGGGTCTGAAATACACCGAGAAGCACTTTGAACGAGACCGCTGACATTTCTGTGTTTGTTTTGGGTGCAGAGATGTTTGACCAGGTGAAGTGAGTGACATCACTGACCTTTTCAATACGTCTCTGGGAAGATGTGAGCATCTACCTGACAAGGTCTTGTCCATCTCATCCATCACTTTCTGTTTCCATCTGTTTCATCCTGCAGGTCCAGAGGGAGTCCAACCATTTTCCTGTTTCTTGGTGTAGAACAACTTTTAACCATGTGCATTTATGCTTTTTGGCATCTCTGCACCCTGTGCTTTATTTCAACATTTTTGGCTTTCTACTTTTTTAGCATTAGCAGACTGGACAGAAGAAACTCAGTCCTGATCTTAAAACCTGATCCTTTCCCTTTAAATCCAAACATTTGTTCTCTGCTCCTCCAGATGGAGACGAGGAAGCGTCTGGCCAAGATCGTGCTGGTTTTCGTGGGCCTGTTTGCCCTGTGCTGGTTCCCCAACCACATGCTCTACATGTACCGCTCCTTCCACTACCACCAGATGGATCTGTCACTGGCTCACCTGGTCGTCACCCTGCTGGCTCGAGTCCTCAGCTTCTCCTCGTCCTGCGTCAACCCCTTTGCCCTCTACCTGCTGAGCGAGAGCTTCCGCAGACACTTCAACAGGTCGGATCCCTCACCTCAGAAAAGCTTCTGAATCCTGAAATAAATTTAGAATTATACATCAGATCATTTCTTTAAGTTCTAGATTTTTCTTTTTTGTCAAAACATCTCATGAAAAGACCAAAACGAACAGCGTGTCTTAACATTTCCTGTCTGTTCCTTTAAGCTCCGAGCTGATTGGTTCCTACTCATAAAGTAAACGTTTTTCACAATAAAAGCTCGCTGTAGTTCTAAACAAACGTAACTCAAACAGGAGGACTATTTTTAGAGGTGGATTAATATGTTTACTCACCATTGGTGATTTTTTAGAAAACTGTTATTAGTTTTATAAGAAAAGCTCAGACTTTTCTGTCAAAGAATCCGACTACCGATGAGTCGTGTCCCTCTGAGAACTGTCCTGTTTTAACGGGACAGTCAGTGAAGGCACCAGAGGGGCCCTCAAAACCCTCATCCGACATGAACAAACATCAGCAGCGGTAAATCTGCATGATGTGAGTCATCTTTAGTTAAATACACATTCAGCTCCATTATTTATTTTGAAGGGAAAACTTCATGTTTTTAAGAAGTTGAGGGGAAACTGCTCTGGGATCTGCGCCCATATTTTTCATCTTTCAGCAGCAGTTTGACAAGATGCTCCTTCCCCTCCTGAGAGAAAACATCACTTTGCTCAGATTAATTTCCCTGATCATAAAAAAGATGGAGAACATGAAATAAAACGCCTGCAGACAGATGAGACTTGGCTTCCTCTCCGGTTTTGCTGATGGTTTCCACTCTGTCTACAGACTGCGGTGAATTCCAGTCACAGACTATTTAAAAGTTTCCAGAAGGATGAACGTTTGTTGAGCAGACAGCGAGACATTTTCCTCAGTAAATGGCTCCATCACCTTGTCGCCAAATGAATGGTCATTTTCTAAGTCTCCTGTTGAGTGCTCTCACTTCCAATAATTATCATGAAACTTTTTCCACCGCAGCAGGAAGAAGCTTCACAAACTGTCCAAAAATGTATCTTTGTGCTTTTATTTGCATCAGATTTGCATAAAGCTTGTCTTTGGGAAGTAATTTTAATGGTGCTGTAGTGTAAAGTCACCTCAGAATTCACCTGATTGGATTCATTTGGTTTTACTCAAAAGGAAGTTAGAGCTGAACTATGTTACTGGAAAAAGTATCAGGACAGAAAGGTTCAGCTTTACCTTTTGGGAGCTAGTTAATGATTCATTACTATATTAAATATGCCAGGAATTATTTTCTGTTCAAAGTGGAAACACAAAGTTTCTGTGAAAACTACCAAACCACCTAAATTAAAATTACACAATCTAAATTTATGATTTAAAATCCATGCCTGAATTGGTTGATATAGAAAATGTTGAGATAAACTCATACGTTGACTGATCTTAAACATTTGAAGCTTTTCATGTTTCTCATCTTCACAGACTCCTTCCTCACTCCCCGACTTTCCCCTGGCAGTTATAGCAACAGACGACCAAAAGAAATCCACCGCTTGATTAAATGACAGATTTCTCTTGGTTTGAATATTAATAGAAACATCTGGGATAACTCAAGCAAACATGCAACAAAGCTAAAGTTTCTATTTAAATCTCTATGATAAAACAGCGTAAAAATGCCTCCATTCTCGCGAGAACTCGAACACGAGTCACTGTGGCCTGATACATGTGGAGGATCTGCTCCTTTATACAGATTCGCCTCAAAATCTAATTACCTCTTCCCCATTCTAAGAACCTCTTCTCAAGAAAATACCACTGAAATCCACTAAGAATTCTTTGAGCTAACAAAGAAACCACCAGACAGAAAAACTAAAAGCTAACATCCATGATGGAGCTAAAAGATGCGTCAGGCCTTCAGATGCTTTGTGCACTCGGCTAACTCTTTCTTCTTCTTCAGTCAGCTGCGATGTGGTCGAGGTCCCCGCCCCGAGCGCCAAGCCAGCTACCTGCAGAGCACCTCCCACATCCGCCTCACCTCCATCAAGAAGACCACACCCACTGCCGCCATCGTAGCACCAGCAGCTAACGGCAACTCCAACAGACAAGAGGTGGCGCTGTGAAGTGGGAGGCTGTGATTTTTAGCTTCACCTCATCCTGGCAGGTCTGCAGTCGGAGCTGATATCAGACCAGGAGGTATTTGTTAGAAGGTATAAACTGAATACAGGCCTTGTACTGGTAGAATGATCGCACCAGTTGCACCTCAAGTCAAGGGCCTCATGGAAATACAAGGTCAGACATGGAAGGGAGCAGGAAACCCAATCCTAACACAACTCTGCAGATTTATTGACATATGTTTGCTGTTATTTAAAGTGTTGGAAGAATTGTTAACAAATCACAAAGCTGAGACCGTTGACAGCATGATCACCGCACTAGCATGTCTGCTGTGAACACTTGTTTCTCTGTGCTGGAATGCTCATCATCGATTCATCTGAAACATTTCCATCAACATGATTGGGTCGTATTGATCCACACAGAGGGAGGAATTTGTCTGCTGCCTCTTGATAAGTAGGATCAGACACGGAGCAACATCCCCAGAGACCTGAGCGATTCCACCTCTCATTCAAGCACAGTTTGAGATTCCCTGACCTCCTGCTACGACTGAGCTGGAGATAAATGGAATGGATTTGCACCAGTTAAAACGACCCTCAGTCTTGTAAACCAAAATATCTCTAACCTCTGGTTTGTGGTTTTACTTTGTGTCCACCAGGTACAACTCAGTTTGATAGCTAATGGCACTAATCACATCCCTGTGGAAGGTGCTACTAGGCCTTTTCAGAGAAGTAAAACCCTTCAGCCTTTTTTCTGTTTCCATCTCTCAGCTCTCCAACTTTACATAACGGCGGCTACCATTGGAGCAGGTGGTAAAACCTCTAAACACCAGTCTCTGTCCTTCAAAATGAAGTTACAGAACAACCCGACAGTGTGACGATGACTTCCTGGTGGATGCACAGACTACTAGAGCTATGATCAGCGCTTTGTGTTGTTGCTTTGGCATGAATTAGCATGTGCACACAGATGGACCTGCTGTATATTCACAGAACCACTCACAAGATGTTCTTTCACATGTTGATGTTGTTTTTGTTGGATTGATGTATTTTCCAGTGCTTTATGTTTCTGTATTTAAATCTCATGAACACACGTAATAAATGTTCAGATGTGAGTCCTACACTAAAAGTTGATTGGGGGCCGACTAATTACTGGATGTCACTTCCAGCTCAAGCACACAATCAGGATTAAGTGAAGCTGACGCTACAGTAGGAAGGTGGGTGTCAGAGCAGAGCTGCAGTGTCATCAGTCCTTTGTCTCTAGATAATCCCTGATTGATGGATGAATGGATGCTCCAGTATCTCAGAAGAGATACACAGGAGCTAATTTAAGCAGCAGCAACATTCTTCAGCAGGTAACAAACAGACATCAGCTTCACAGTTTAGTCCTGACCAGACAGTCAACCTACATGTAGGATATTGGATTAAATGTCATTATTACCTTTGGGTTGGAGGAAGTTATGTGACCAACCATGTTTGTTTGTCCGTAAGTTGTGTCAAAAAGTTTCAAGGGATTTTTATGATACTTTGTGAAGAGGTGGATCTCAGGCAGATTCTGGATCATTGGATTCTGGGGGTCAGTATGGTAACAGAGGGGTGGAGACATGAACTGACATCTATACGTAGCTGAGATAATGCAGATTCATAAACTACTGATGATAAACACATGATTCCAGATGATAGGAGGAGGTTTACTGGGTCAACCAATCAGGTGGTGTTAATTCATTTAACATGAGACCTCAGCAACACCCCTCCACTAACTTTCATAAAATTTGGTTGACATAATGCTGCAGACAAACCAACCAGCGGATGAAGGTGATAACATCACAGGAGCCATCAGGAGATGTCGTATCCACCTCGGCCCCCACAAAGAGGAAGCAGGCAGATTTACAATAGAAGCTCTTTAAATTAGTCAGTTAGAAAAAAAGATCAAAACATGCTGATGAAAGCTGGAAAAATCACACAGTATGAAGATAAAGCCGAGTATGTCTAGTTTAACACCCTCAGGATACAGTCCAACATGTTGCCATGGAAATGTATAAAATAAACATAAATAAAAACATTTAAAAAACTATTAAACAGCAAAATTCACATCAAAACATGATGTCTGACATTTGCAAACATGTGAAAACTGAAAACAAACCTCACAAAGGTTTGATGCAAAGTTTCATGAAACTCTATTTCATGGTTTGCAAGTTCTGGTGTTTACAGATGGACAAACAGACAGAGCGATGCTGCATCCTCTACATCGTCTGCTGGGGATGAAGAAAGTGACGGTTTAAATGATGCGGCTCTGCTGGGTGGAGGATGTTAATTTGATCACATGTGACAGATGTGTAACCAAAGCGCCACAAGACTCAAAGTAGCTCCAACATGTCAACTGGCTGCACAAACATCTGCATGTTCACAGCGTAACACTCATTAAAAAGTAATGAGCCACATTAGAAATATGACACATGGCTGCAGCAACAGACACAAGCTGTGTCATCATGTGGCTGCGGTCCTCATCACAGCTACAGCCTCAGCAGCAGCCGGTTAATAGAACCACAGGTCATGTGACCAGCTGTAATCACAGCTGACGGCATGCTGACTGGCACTGTGCTCGCAACCAATCTAATAGAGACTGCACACTGAGGTTACCATGGATACAACGATATTGGGGGTCAATATTTGTGGTGATATTCAAGAAGTGCTGCAATGTTAGCATGCAGCTTGAATGCTATAATGGAAGAGTTTAACGAGGCCATTTTCTCAGTCTCAATGACTACATGCAGCCGTTTTAATGGATGTTTTGTCTCCCTGTCCAACTTCACAACTTCACCCTCACTAACAACTGTGCAGAGGTTTAGACACACACTAGACCGACACATCTAGAATCAAAGAATGCAAGGAGGCTGCAATAAAGGAACAATGCAGCCACAGAACAAGGTAATTTAACAATGTTAAAAGGTGCAGGAATTAACAAGGCAGCTATGTAAACTATAGAATTAGAACTCGTACCTCCACCCAGCCCAAACAATCCTACATGTCTGTTTAGCTAGCCTGGCCCAGGCCCCACCCCTCCACAAAGTTTCATGGAAATCAGTTCAGTGGTTTCAGCACAGCTATGAAAATGTTAAAAATGTCGTATGTGAATATATTAAAGAATATGGGGGAAAAATAATACTAATAATGAGAAAACAGTGCTGAAACATGACTCTCTCTTCTCTCTTCTGTTTTAATGACTGCTGTCTGTTTAACATGACCCACAGTCACACACCTGAGCAACCACTGCATGTAACCCACAAACATTCATGGTCCCCAGAGGATAATTTCTCACAACTTTAGTGATCCTCACACTTCACAGGTAGCTCCACAAACTGTTCGAAGTTGAACACTTCATGACATCATGTAATTAATTAGTTAACTTGTTGAAGGTAGATGGGCTTTTTTCACTGTTTTGGATGACGTTAGCTTAGCATTTTTACTAGCATTAACCAACAGTCAGCTCCAACACACAGCCAGCCACTGACTCCATCTGAAATTCCTTAGCAACATGCTATTTAGTAGCTCAAACAGTCTTTTAGTGTGTCTGAAACCTGAGGATGAAACCAGTGGTAAATGAATTCCAGATTATTTTACTGTAGTCCACTGTTTCTTCTTCTTCTCTGGATAAGGCAGACTAGACGCTACAATGATGTATTACTGCCTCCTACTGGCTGTTATTAATGTTGTTATTGTAATATCATATTGTCATTAATGACAGTTGTTTCTATTTTCTTAGCTGATATTCATCAGTTTCTTCATGTTGTCAGTTGAGTAAAGTGTTCAGAGTAAAAAACGGTTTCTCCAGCTGATCCCAGATCTGTGAACAGATTACTCCTCTGTTACATGTTTGGTATCTCAGCCTCGGTATAAATCATGATTACTAAAACTGAAAGAATGTATATCAATAATGTTTCTTTATGTTTGTTAAAAAAGAACCAGCATATATAAAATCATATAAGTATAGACCTCAGTATCGTATTAGTACGTCTCTAATCCAGTCATTGTTTTCAGCCTGACGTCAGTTTTCCCTTACACTCATTTTGCTTCACTTCACTGTTTCTCTGTGTGACTTTCTTCTCCTCCACTGACTCCATCCTCCATATTTTCTTTATCTACTCCTGCAGCTTCTACAATCTAACGTGTTTTCTTGCAGACAGCCGGTCCTGCTGGGAGCAGTTATCCCACTGCTATGTTTACATGAAGCATTTCAAGTCACTGCTGGCAGGAAAGACCAGACCAGAACACAAACTATTACATTAGTTTGATGTCAGGTTTGTGTTTCTTTATCTGAGGGAATACCAGAGAACTCAGGACAAGGTCACCGGGAACTAATTATAGAAAGATGAATGCAGCTACAAGATACTTTTTAAGTTTCTGTCAGTTTTCTGACATGTTATAAGTGTGATGGTTTTTCTTATTGTCAATAAATGTATGAAATGACTTCAACCAGCTGTGAATGTTTCTACTAACAGTCATTAGAACAGGATGAGGTCTGACGTTTACACGTTATGTGTGCATTCCACAACTGCGAGATTTAAAAAGAAGCTAGTAGCAGCTAGAGTTAGCGCCATTCATCCACATGTTCTCTGCTTAGATGCATTCTGGGAAATGTAGGAATGTAGGAAAGGTAACATGCAGCTCCAAGTACACATGATGTCTATGAGTGGAATATGATCTGACCTTTTAATGGGATTTTTTAAATCACACGTCATCACAATAATCCCATCACACCAGCAGAGGCTGAGCTGTCTAATAAAGAATAATCCCAGGACAAATAAGATGCAGAGAACGACCATCAGCCCCTCCTCCCATCACAGCCCAACATGTCTGCAGTGGATAGTTACGCTGTTCCTGGGACACAATTCTGTACCAATTAACACATGAAAGACTTTAATTAACTGGAATTGAAGACTTCTGTCCTCCTCACAGGAAAAAACACTGTTAGAACATTTGAATGTCATCTTTTGGTCCAAGAGCTAAATTAAGTAACGCTGGAAGTTCTGCTGACAAATATTAGATATTAAATATATATACAAATTATAGAGAGTTTAAAGCAACGGTTTTATATCATGTTGAGCCAATGTCAGTAAAATTAAATAACATTGTCACATGAAATTAAAATAATGCAAACTTATGTGTTTATTCAGTTATTGCCTCCACCAAGGAGGGAATGTTTTTGTCAACTTTGGTTTGTCTATTAGCCGGATTACTCAAGAAGGTATGAACAGATTTTGATTACACTTTTTGGATTGCATTTAGGGCGAGTCCAACACCCTTTGCTAGAAATACGACCAATAATCTGAGCGCAACATGAGGTTCAAGGTGCAAAGGGGCTGCATTTAGCCTCTCAATTATTCATGTATGTATTCAACCAACCAGAGTTCATCTCCCATTCCCTTTAAAAGCCAGGTGTCATGACAGAAACACTGTGTTTAGTCAGGTCCAAGAAAAAAAATAGTCAAGTAATTCACTTTAACAGCAAGTAAAATATGACATTTGTGGTTCAAACATGAAGGATGTATCCTAATATACTGCTTAATAACATCCACTAATTTATACAACGGAGGAAAAAAATGTGTTTAAGCATTATTTACAGAGCACTAATCAACATAATTGATCCGATGTGTAATAGACGAGTGAGTGGAGAACTGGCTCACTCTGATGAAAGGTTTCAGATCAATACAGCCCATCAAACTGCCTCCAACGTATCATCGAGGTGAAACAACACTAAACTCCGCATTTGTGGACTTAAGAGCAACAAGACAACATGTTTGTATGCAAATGCATCAACAATAAAGTGTTTGTGTCTGTGAGTTTGATTTGTGTTTAAATGGAAAAGCTGAGGTTTGCAAACAGGAAGGAAAACTTTAGAAGCAAATATATTTTTATTGATTAGCACACATTCAGAAACTGGAACATTGCCCATTTAAAGAAATGCAAACTCATTAAGTGATTGGTCAATATATTTGTTTGACATGGAGAAATTTGTCTGTATTTTTATTTTAAATTATTGTTCCTTTTGAAGCTCAACCTGAAAGCTGTTTGACACATCCTTCTAAAACTACATGGACAGGAAAGAGTTGTCTTCCACACATCCTAAAAGTCCCACACAGTCCAGGTTCATACAGTGAAACAGTCCAGGTTCATACAGTGAAACAGTCCAGGTTCATACAGTGAAACGGTCCATGAGGGCGGAGTCTCTGAATCAGAGACAATCATTGGTTCAGGTGGATGAAAATGTGATGATGTCAGAGCTGATCTGTGCATCACTAGTGTGTAACCGCCTCATTTAACACCTGACCACGCCTCATTTAACACCTGACCACACCTCATTTAACACCTGACCACACCTCATTTAACACCTGACCACACCTCATTTAACACCTGACCACACCTCATTTTAACACCTGACCACACCTCATTATAACACCTGACCACACCTCATTTAACACCTGACCACACCTCATTTAACACCTGACCACACCTCATTTAACACCTGACCACGCCCCATTTAACACCTGACCACGCCTCATTTAAGACCTGACCACACCTCATTTAACACCTGACCACACCTCATTTAACACCTGACCACACCTCATTATAACACCTGACCACACCTCATTATAACACCTGACCACACCTCATTTAACACCTGACCACACCTCATTTAACACCTGACCACACCTCATTATAATACCTGACCACATCTCATTTAACACCTGACCACACCTCATTATAACACCTGACCACGCCTCATTTAACACCTGACCACATCTCATTTAACACCTGACCACATCTCATTATAACACCTGACCACATCTCATTATAACACCTGACCACACCTCATTATAACACCTGACCACACCTCATTTAACACCTGACCACATCTCATTATAACACCTGACCACATCTCATTATAACACCTGACCACACCTCATTTAACACCTGACCACACCTCATATAACACCTGACCACACCTCATTTAACAACTGACCACACCTCATTTAACACCTGACCACATCTCATTATAACACCTGACCACACCTCATTTAACACCTGACCACACCTCATTTAACACCTGACCACACCTCATTTAACACCTGACCACATCTCATTATAACACCTGACCACACCTCATATAACACCTGATCACACCTTGTTTAACAACTGACCACACCTCATATAACACCTGACCACACCTCATTTAACAACTGACCACACCTCATTTAACAACTGACCACACCTCATATAACACCTGATCACACCTCATTTTAACTTGCATGGATGCACAAATGGGTGCAAGTACATTTCATGAACAACATGGTCACTGGGTGTTAAAATGACAACTCTTGGAAAACAACTGATATACAGTCTGTCAGCTGTTTGGTGCTGGGCAGGTTTTCTACACTGAATTTATTAGCTTTTTCAATGTTGACAGCTGCTGCCAGAAACACAGACTGAACCAAATGTTGCTCATAAAGAACAGATTCAGAGAGGAGCTAATTGGTGCTGCTCAGAATTCATATTTAATACAACACATTTGCCTCAGTGTTAATATTGAACATATGTTACCAGTGGAGCATTCAGGTACATTTCATTATAGGCACACTCATACTGGGGTTTATGCAGAACCCCAGCCTGAAGGAATCGTTTGTATATTTCAGGAAATACATTTATTTACTTTATTTATTCATTTAAATGTCACTTTCATGTTTGCACTGAAGCTACAGCTGGTTAGCTTAGCATTAACACTGACAAAGTTTAAGAAAATTCACCTACCAGCTCCTTTGCTGTTGACGTGTTATTTCTTGTTTAATTCAAAAATAGTTAACTTTTCTTTGTTGTAATTAAATAGTTTGGTCAGAGTTAACCACTAAATCAACTGGTTATGTTAAAGATGGTGCACACAGTTAATAAAAAAGAAAATTCTGATTGCAGGTTAGTGACAGAAGGTAAACTCTGCATGAACTACACGTCTGTGTTGGACTCTAACCTGAGACTATTTCTCTCTGAATGTCCATCCTGATCCAAATCTACACTTATGAGTCACAGACTGAGAGAAAGATTGATCTGATGCAGTTTGACATGTGATGAATGTTTAAGTACCAGCTCCTCTGTATTCACCATCCACCCAGCTGGAGGACACACCGGTGAGCCCTTTCCTAAATACAGATTTTTAAAAATCTCCATCCCTTTTAGATCAGGAGAAAAGCTGCAGCAGTGACAGATAATCATATGATGAAGTGTTGATTACATTCAGAAGCAGGATGTGTTACCATTGCAAGAGAGAATATTTTGATATTTCCATTAATTTCTCAAAAAATAATGAGAAAAAGGTGTCAAAGAAAAAGAAATCAAGTCCATTGAATCAACAACTATTTATTATGAATATGATTTAGTGGATCTGGATCATTATCACTGCAGAGTGGTAAAAACATAGGCCGAGGTGCTCCCTCTATTTTATTTTATTTTCATTTAATTTTCATTGTATTTATGAAACAAGTAATACTGAATATTTATACATCCCATCTTGACCTGTCCCTGTATCCAGAGTAGGAGCAACACTTAGCAGGTTCTTTCCTGTCCCAACCAACCAGCCAACCAACCAACCAGCCAGCCAGCCAACCAGCCAGCCAACCAACCAGCTAACCAGCCAGCCAATCAGCCAGCCAGCCAACCAGCCAGCCAACCAACCAGCCAGCCAGCCAACCAACCAGCCAACCAACCACCCAGCCAGCCAGCCAATCAGCCAGCCAGCCAGCCAACCAGCCAGCCAACCAACCACCCAGCCAGCCAGCCAACCAGCCAGCCAACCAACCACCCAGCCAGCCAGCCAACCAGCCAGCCAACCAACCACCCAGCCAGCCAGCCAATCAGCCAGCCAGCCAACCACCCAGCCAGCCAGCCAATCAGCCAGCCAGCCAACCACCCAGCCAGCCAGCCAATCAGCCAGCCAGCCAACCAACCAGCCAGCCAACCAAGCAGCCAGCCAACCAGCCACCCAACCAGCCAACCAACCATGCAACCAACCATGCAACCAACCAACCATCCAACCAACCAGCCAACCAACCCGAGTGAAGATAAAACGCTGATGGAGGAGATAATCTAAATCATTTCTGGAAAAAATATAGAGATATTTACACATCTGTAATAGTTTGAAATTAATTGGTGTTCTTTCTTTTTTTAAATTAAATGACAATATTTTAATAACAATAGCATTTGTGTTACTATGTGTTCTGTTAGTACTTTCTAGGTCCATATGTATTTTATGACAAGAGAAAGTTTAGCCAGCAGTAAAAAAAACTATCAGCAAAGTGTTAAAAAAGCTTCAGGACCTTTAGAGATTTAGATTTCTTGTCATAATGTCCTGAGTCGTCTCCAGTTTAAGGACATTATAGCCCACCTGGAGCTAAATGACTTCTGCTCATCACATAAACTTCCTCTGACAGATTAGCATTCAGAGAGAGCAGATGCTGCTGTCTTCTATTCATAAGCCATATTGGCTGCTTAAATTATAAACACGCAAAGGAATATTGAAATGGAATAATAAGATGATGAAAGGCAAATAAGTCAACTGAAAATAATTGGAAGACTGAGGAGTGTGTGAGATACCAGTGAGAGATTTCAGGTTACTGGTATGGATTTCTAAATTACATAACTGAATTTTGATGACCTATGAAAAGTTCCTTCAACAGTTCAAGAGAAGTCGACTTCTGAAACAGCCTCAGCAGAAACACCGAATGCTGCAGGTCTGACCTTAGTGAAACCAGCTGGTTCTGCTTCAACTGAGACTTAATCCTGATCCAAAGCAAGGCTGGATTTTTATTATTTATCCTGCTAGACAGTAAAATGTTTGCTTTGGCAACAGAATTGCCAGAATAAATTGGCAATGCTGAGTTGACTTGTTGGCCTCTCGCTCAATGCCTGCTTTGTATCACAGAATGTCGTCAGAACGGATAGACACACATTCTTATCAGCTGATTCTCGTTAAAAGGACATTATCTTTACCGGATACTGGCTCCAAACGAGCACCAGCCTCAGCTCTAGCTGTGCATCATATTTTGAGTCAGGTTGCTGAACTGAAGTTTGAATGTATCATTGGCTTCAAATCACTATGCAGGCCAGCTCGTCTTGATGTGAATGTAAAGGTCAAAAGATGGATGAGTCTCCACACCAACCCACAATCATCTGAGCTGATGGGCAACATTTCCCTCCTACTCTCTTCCTTTACATCCCCTCTAAACATTATACATATATGTTATCTGTTGAAATCCAATCAGCAGTGTGGAGTGAGATGAAAAAGGATCATTCTGTTTACTGTATGCATCATAATATCCTGCATACTGAACATAGTATTACAATAGATACCATTCAACCAGCTGTGTCCATGGAGCGATGTGTGAGATCTTTATTAAAACCTGCACTTTTCCAGCTGATTAAACCTCCTTCTTCTCAGTGGCTCGTGGTTCAGCAGACAGATATGAGAGGTAGACAAAGAGAAGTGAAATAAGCCCCTGACGATCCGACGGGCCGCCGACGGGCCGTCTGACGTCACAGCGCTGAGCTGTAACTGTAACTGTTTACTGTAACAACAATATGGTTCAGTGGGGCTCATGCCGCACACCATTTGAAAGTTACGATTCTTGTGATTTGATTTATGCAAACCATTTCAAGATACAACTATCGCAGCGGGTACAATCAACGCCAGCAAAAAAAAAAACACACATGACGTCACTCACCCATGGAGTCTTCCAACAATCTTTAAAAGTCCATACAGTCCATATTTCCACATCATTGTCCACAAAAACAACCCTGTTACATTGGTAGGGGTCCAAAAAAATCGAATCCAGTAAAATGTTCAGTCCACAAAACGTTATTACATCCATAAATCCAAACAGGCTGCTGTTTCATATTTCAGATCGTTTATTTTTCCGTCGTATTTTCAACGATAACTCCCGACCACTGCTAGCCGCACACATGGTCTGGGTCTCAAAATGGCTGCCACACTCTGCCGTTTTGATTGACACCATGCTTGACCTATTATGTGCTTCCAATCTTGGGACATAAGACCAAATAGCCAACCAGCGTCAGCGTTAAGAGAAGTGACTCCCATTGATTTTTTTCTATCTAAGACTGGACCTATCATAGCTGACGCTGAAAGGGACAGTTCGCGTAGCCAATGAAATTCTTTAAAAAATGATATCCTGGCTCAGTGGGTAAAGCTAAGGGACAACACGTTATGCCTAGCTTAAAGGCACACAGCTCGCAACTTCCACCTGTTCGTTATTTTCACGGAGGAAAAAAATTAGCATAATATGTTTATAATTCAGTTACCCTGTTTCAGTAATACTGTGAGTGAATCTGGATGGTAACTAAGATTGTTGAAGAGTTTTAGCGTTTTTATCATAGGTATGTGGCTGTGGTTACCAAGTGTCCTTTTGGAGTCTCCAAATGTACTTTTTTGGAAACGCCTAAACATAATCTTAGAAAAACACGTGTAAAACACTCATTTTCTGTGGTATTGTTATCAACTTTGGACCTGAACTAGGTAAGACTTCAGGCTATGGACCCAGTGCGTTTTCCAGCTCATAACTGCAAGCTGCAGTCATCTGCAGGCGTCTGTTTGCAAAAGAATTCGGGCGATAATAAAAAAAAGTGTGTTCAAACCTCTGTAACTCTATGACAGTAGCACTCAGAGTGATTCTGACTGTTTGGGGAAGAAATTCAGAGTGTTTCTTTTAAAAAGATACCAAACCTATGCATGTGCTACAAATGGTTCAATAATAGCTTTCAATTTACTTTGGGTACGCACTGGATAGGCGTTGTAGGCTAATTTAGCTGGAATGCTAACAGGTTTTTCACAGACTAAAACTGGGGTCTTCATCTGTGGACGAGAAGTGATGTCTGTGGGCAGCAAACCATTTCCTGCTTTAGATTTAGAGAGATAAGACCTCCCTGTGTGCTTCACAGTTGTACAGATGAGGCATTTAAGAACCACTGAGTCGAAGATGATGTTCATTACCAAGCAGGGGAAAATCTTATTGATCTGTCCACCCGCTTTATGAAGCTGAATGGGACTTAAATCAGCTGCCCAGCAACAATACAGTCAGATGATTCCTTTGTTTCTGTCCATCCTCCTGTTTCTCCTCCTGTTCTCCCAATCCTTACAACCAGAAGCCTCATTTCTCCGTCTCCTCTGGTTTCTCCTTCTTTAATTCATTTAGATTTAGTCTCTCGTTCTTTCACAAAACCGTTTCCTGTGTAAAATGTAAATGAAAACAATAACAATGATCTGCAAATCTTTGAAACCCTATATGTAGGTGAAAATAGCTCCAAGACAACATTTCAAATGTCGAAAAACAGAAAAATGTGATTGTTTTTTAAAATGATAACATTTAGAATTTGATGGCAGCAACACGTTTCCATAAAGTTGTTCAGGGTCATGTTTACCTCTGTGTTGCATCACCTCTTCTGTAACAACAACTGAGGAGACCAGCTGATGTCATTTTACAGTGGAATGTTTTCCATTCTTGTCTGATGTAGGATTTCAGCCCCCCCTATTCAAATTCAAATTCAAATTCAAAATGGGCAAATCATTTTCAAAAAACAAAGACATTTCTCATTTTCAACATTTATTATCTTGTCTTTGTGCTATTTTCAATTAAAAATAACATTGTGGTTTCAATGTTTTCAAATCATCACATTCGTTATTATTTACATTTTAAACACCGTCCCAACTTTTTTGGAAATGGGGCTGTAATTCAATGCCAATCTCTTATTGGTGTGCAGCTCCAACCATATCCATGATAAATGCTTGAATGATAAGATAAAGGCTCTTTTCCAGTCTCTATTTAGAGACTATACCACACATAACTTTCAGGATGAGTGAGGCTACCCATAAATCCAATTAATTTGACAGTAAATGGACTGTGTTTATGTAGTGCTTTTGCTGCAGGGTATTTGACACCATCCAGCCACTATTGACAGAAGAGCTGCAGGTGAGGAGCTCCATCCACCAGACAGACAGACCAGACTGTCTATATGGTGATGAGTAGTACAGGAGCTCCACAGGGGACCTTGGTCTCCATTCCTGTTCAGTTCTCAGACTGTCAGTACAACTCTGGGTTAAGCCACCTGCAGAAGCTGTGATGACTCTACAGAGGATGGGTGTATAAGGATGGGCAGGAGGAGATGGGGATGGACTTCAGACAACAGACTGAACTGGAAGACCAGCACAGAGGGGATGAGCAGACTATTTCCTGTGGAAGCTGAGATCCTTCAGTATGTGCAGACAAATGCTTCCATATCTCCAGCAGTATCTCACAGCGCTGGTTAGGAGTACAGAGTATATTCCGCCAGAGCATGAAAGTTCTGCTAAATGTTGATTTTAGAGCGTGTGATCTGGTTTGTGGAGCTGAAACCCTTAGATCTGATGAACGTGTACATTAATGATGCACAGACCAGCTCTGACATCATCTGGATCCACAGGTATGTTCACCTCCACCAGCAGCAGGATTAAGCTAACAGATTACTACACATATACTAGTGTAATCATGTACATTCATGTGATGAACATTGTGTATCTGTCTGAGGAGCCCCATTTAAAGCTTTGGAACACAACCTTGGATTTGTTTTCCTTGTTTTTCACAGCCACTCAGACTCTGACAGCCAAGGCTGCCTGATTTACTGCTGATTGCCGTTTTATATGCCTGTTATTTGCGTAATGATAATCATCTGCTTGAGATTTTAGATGGCCCTCATTTGTATCACACCATCACCGGTTGTTTTCTCTCTCACTGCTGTTGAGTTTCTGAGAAGAATGCAGTTTCTTAAGATGCAGCCAAGAAACAGCCTCATTGGACAAATAATTCCTGCCTCATGAAATCATGTTAGCTGATCTGGACCCCTCATATACACAGGCCTCCCATTAGAGGGCTCCAATAGTGATGAGACCATCAGGACTAAGTTAGCATGTCATCACACAGACTCTATTTGGCAAGGTTTTAGGAGAGTGTGTGTGATGCATTACTGTTTACACACTCACATAGTTGGGGGTAGTTGTGTTGTTGCCTTTTTATCTACATAGAGTCAAACAACAACAAAAGTTCTTTTCCAAACAGGGCTGGTTTCTACCGAACTGGTTATTTTAGAGACCACAATTACTCAGTGGGTAATCAGCTGGCAGGCGTGGAAAGCTGCCTTTTAACAGGCCGACACCTCGGAGCAGACCCCGGCTCAAGGTCACATGCTGAAAAGAACACCCTGCAGTGAAGCATGGCGGTGGGGCTGCTTTGCTTCCTGGACCACTGGAAACCTGCAGCCTGTAGAGGGTCAGATGGATGCCAGAAGCTGGTGTCTGGATCTGCATCAGGTTTGCAGCAGCTAAAGGGTCTACAAAGAACTAGAGACACTGGTCATTAAGAGTTGGATCAGGCTCTGACACCTGGATCCACATGTACTTCTTAACAGACAGGCCTGTGCTGGACCAATCATTATCTAGGAAATAGAGACTGGACTGATCTGTACACATCACAAGACCTGTTCCAACCAGGGATCTGCAGCAGCCCTCCTCTCTCCTCTCTCCTCCTCTTCTTCCTCCTCCTCTTCTTCCTCCTCCTCTTCCTCCTCTTCCTCCTCCTCCTCCTCTTCCTCCTCCTCCTCTTCCTCCTCCTCTTCCTCCTCCTCTTCCTCCTCCTCTTCCTCCTCCTCTTCCTCCTCCTCCTCTGTCTCCTCCCTCCTGTCTCCTCTCTCTCCTCCCTCTCCTCTCTCCTCCCTCCTGTCTCTTCCCTCCTGTTTCCTCCATCCTCCCTCCTCTCTCTCCTCCCTCCTGTCTCCTCCCTCCTCTCCCTCCTCTCTCTCCTCCCTCCTCTCTCCTCTCTCTCCTCCCTCCTCTCTCCTCCCTCCTCTCTTCTGTCTCCTCCCTCCTCTCTCCTGTCTCCTCCCTCCTCTCTCCTCCCTCCTCTCTCTCCTGTCTCCTCCCTCCTGTCTCCTCCCTCCTGTCTCCTCCCTCCTGTCACCTCCCTCCTCTCCCTCCTGTCTCCTCCCTCCTGTCTCCTCTCTCCTCCCTCCTCTCTCCTGCCCCCACCTCCTCTCTCTCCTCTCTCCTCCCTCCTCTCTCAACTCTCCTCCCTCTCCTCCCTCCTGTTTCCTCCATCCTCCCTCTCCTCCCTCCTGTCTCCTCTCTCTCCTCCCTCCTGTCTCCTCCCTCCTCCGTCCTGTCTCCTCCCTCCTGCCCCCACCTCCTCTCTCTCCTCTCTCCTCCCTCCTCTGTCTCCTCCCTCCTCTGTCTCCTCCCTCCTCTCCCTCCTCTCTCCTCCCTCATCTCTCCTCCCTCCTGTTTCCTCCATCCTCCCTCCTCTCTCTCCTCCCTCCTGTCTCCTCCCTCCTGTCTCCTCCCTCCTCCCTCCTGTCTCCTCCCTCCTCCTCTCCCTCCTCTCTCTCCTCCCTCCTCTGTCTCCTCCCTCCTGTCTCCTCCCTCCTGTCTCATCCCTCCTGTCTCCTCCCTCCTGCCCCCACCTCCTCTCTCCTCCCTCCTCTCCCTCCTCCCTCCTGTCTCCTCTCTCTCCTCCCTCCTCTCTTCTGTCTCCTCCCTCCTCTCTCCTCTCTCCTCCTCTCTCTCCTCCCTCCTCTGCCTCCTCCCTCCTCCTCTTCCTCTCTCCTCTCCCTCCTCTCTCCTCTCTCCTCCTCTCTCTCCTCCCTCCTCTGCCTCCTCCCTCCTCCTCTTCCTCTCTCCTCTCCCTCCTGTCTCCTTTCTCCTCCCTCCTCTCCCTCCTGTCTCCTCCCTCCTGCCCCCACCTCCTCTCTCTCCTCTCTCCTGTCTCCTCCCTCCTCTGTCTCCTCCCTCCTCTCTCCTCTCCCTCCTCTCTCCTCTCCCTCCTGTTTCCTCCATCCTCCCTCTCCTCCCTCCTGTCTCCTCCCTCCTCCGTCCTGTCTCCTCCCTCCTGCCCCCACCTCCTCTCTCTCCTCTCTCCTCCCTCCTCTCTCCTCTCCCTCCTCCCTCCTGTCTCCTCCCTCTTCTCTCCTCTCCCTCCTCTCTCCTCACTCCTCTCCCTCCTCTCTCCTCACTCCTCTCCCTCCTCTCTCCTCACTCCTGTCTCCTCCCTCCTCTCCCTCCTCCCTCATCTCTCCTCCCTCCTGTTTCCTCTATCCTCTCCCTCCTCTCTCCTCCCTCCTGTTTCCTCCATCCTCCCTCCTCTCTCTCCTCCCTCCTGTCTCCTCCCTCCTCTCCCTCCTCTCTCCTGTTTCCTCCATCCTCCCTCCTCTCCCTCCTGTCTCCTCTCTCCTGTCTCCTCCCTCCTCTCCCTCCTCCTCTTCCTCTCCCTCCTCCTCTTCCTCTCTCCTCTCCCTCCTGTCTCCTCCCTCCTGTCTCCTCTCTCTCCTCCCTCCTGTCTCCTCCCTCCTCCGTCCTGTCTCCTCCCTCCTGCCCCCACCTCCTCTCTCTCCTCTCTCCTCCCTCCTCTCTCCTCTGTCTCCTCCCTCCTCTGTCTCCTCCCTCCTCTGTCTCCTCCCTCCTCTCTCCTCTCCCTCCTCTCTCCTCTCCCTCCTGTTTCCTCCATCCTCCCTCTCCTCCCTCCTGTCTCCTCCCTCCTCCGTCCTGTCTCCTCCCTCCTGCCCCCACCTCCTCTCTCTCCTCTCTCCTCCCTCCTCTCTCCTCTCCCTCCTCCCTCCTGTCTCCTCCCTCTTCTCTCCTCTCCCCTCACTCCTCTCCCTCCTCTCTCCTCACTCCTGTCTCCTCCCTCCTCTCCCTCCTCCCTCATCCCTCCTGTTTCCTCCATCCTCTCCCTCCTCTCTCCTCCCTCATCTCTCCTCCCTCCTGTTTCCTCCATCCTCCCTCCTCTCTCTCCTCCCTCCTGTCTCCTCCCTCCTCTCCCTCCTCTCTCCTCCCTCATCTCTCCTCCCTCCTGTTTCTTCCATCCTCCCTCCTGTCTCTCCTCCCTCCTGTCTCCTCCCTCCTGTCTCCTCCCTCCTGTCTCCTCCCTCCTCTCCCTCCTCTCTCCTGTTTCCTCCATCCTCCCTCCTCTCCCTCCTCCCTCCTGTCTCCTGTCTCCTCCCTCCTCTCCCTCCTCCTCTTCCTCTCCCTCCTCCTCTCTCTCCTCCTCTTCCTCTCCCTCCTCCTCTTCCTCTCCCTCCTCCTCTTCCTCTCTCCTCTCCCTCCTGTCTCCTTTCTCCTCCCTCCTCTCTCTCCTCCCTCCTGTCTCCTCCCTCCTCTCCCTCCTCTCTCCTGTTTCCTCCCTCCTCTCCCTCCTCTCTCCTGTTTCCTCCATCCTCCCTCCTCTCCCTCCTCCCTCCTCCCTCCTGTCTCCTCCCTCCTCTTCCTCCTCTCTCCTCCCTCCTCTCACTCCTCTCTCTCCTCCCTCCTGTCTCCTCCCTCCTGTCTCCTCCCTCCTCTCACTCCTCTCCCTCCTCCCTCCTCCTCTCTCATCACAGAAATGTTAGCATGCAGAATGTTTCAGATTTACTAATATTGGGGAGAAACTCCAACTTTTTAAAAGAAAACTGCACAGAGTGTGTTTAGTAAATTACAAACAGACATCAAAGTGTTCTGTATTCAGACTCTGCAGTTTCTGGGTCTTCTGCCCTCATTATGGGCTGCAGAGATTTAACAGCCACACTGCAGTCAGTAATTGTTATCCCTGCAGGTTTATAAACTAAATCTATGGTTGTTGGGTTCAATGAGAACAAAGGCAGCTTTTCCTGCTCGTTTATCTGACCAGTAAAACACACTCTGGCCTTTTCAGCTGCCTAATTAAACTGATTAACCGTCACAGAGTCTTAATCACACTGACAGATGATCTTACTCCTGTGTGTCTCATTGACCAGCTTCCCCTTCACAGCTCCCCCCCCCCCCACCGTGTGCAGTGGTTATTTTCTAGCTGCAGGCTGCACCAGAGGCTGAATCCACCCAATGACAGCTGTTTGTTAACATGTCTCTGAGTGTTCACATGTAATAGTCATCAAACTGAGCTTGCATGGTGATTGTGTCGCTCATGATATTAATGGAATTTCAATGTATTTTTCCAGTGTGACAGGAATAGAAATCATAATGAAGTCGACTACAGGCTCCATGCTACGTTTGCACAATGTTCCCACAATGTGAAAGCAGCAAATGCACCAACTAAAACCTGCTCTAAAGCCACGGACAAAGAGTTTAACGGTTATTTAAAAATGCATCAGATAAGATCTGCCTCCACAGGTGGCTTCACAGCGCTCTACTACACACTAGTGATACTCATGTAAATTGTAAATTTCCCCACTGTGGGACTAATAAAGGGATATCTTATCTTATCTTATCATCTGCCGTCTTTTCTCAGATTCATCCTGGATGGAGACGGTGGATCTGTGTGGTCCAGGCTAACACAACACTCATAGGTCTCAGGGGTGGGACCAGACTAACAGCTGGTCAAAGAATAAATAGGAGTTCTTACAGCTTTTAGCTAAGAATGAAACCTAGTAATGGAGTTGATGTTTGACTTTGACTCTTAAAAAAAATGCATTTACATCTGTGGTTAACTAGATGGGCCCTGAGGCCCACTGGTCTCCAGTCTTCATTTTATCCATAAAATTCAAATAAGTTGCTGTCATGCGGAGACATAAACATACATACTACTACATATGTACATACTAGAGTAGCTTAACACTCTAGTACTTCATTACTTTTAATTAATGGGCTTCATAATTACTGAACATTTGCAGATGAAGCTCCATGAAGAAATAAAGTGATGTGTCAAAGCTGTTCAGATTAAAACCATCCGTGGCCATCTGTCACAGGCTGCATGACTGCTGCTTGTCTTGTCTACCAGTGTTTTTCTTACGAGTTCTGGGAAAATCTTAAGGATTTTCCAGTCAAGCCTTTGAGGTGAGCATCAGACAAGATTGACATGTAGGTTATTTAATTAATGCCAGTTCTATCAGGTAAAACCAGGCCGAGTGAGAAGCAATCCTGTGATCAGTCTTATTGGTGTTTAGTGTATCAGGAAAAGAGGGAGAAAGGCCATTAAAGTGCAGTTAAAATGTGTGTTGGAAGTGTTTCATGGCAGTCAGAGTTCAGTTCAGTCCAGCTATTAAACATGGAGAGAAAGTACGACAGAAACCGAACAGTTTGACTCGTATGAATGTGAACACACATTTATATGCTCACAAGAATTAATTTTACATACATTTTAAAGTAAAGTAATACATGCAAAGAGAAACAGAAGAAAAAGTTCAATAGATGAAATAAAAGATCATGACTGGTCAGATAAAAACCCAACCAGGAGGATCTTCTACACACAGCCTGAGGCTTCATATGAAGTCATTCTTCAGATTTTATCTCCAGCACCAAAAAGCTAGAATTCAACTTCTCAGGTTTCAAATACTGTCTTTACATATTCCTCGAGGACGACTGAACGCTGTGTATTTTGATATCAAACACTTCTGTTGTATTATGTTGTTTACAATTGCCTTGAAAAGATGAATTTGATATGTCAAATTAAAAAGATCTCTTAGACCACTGACATCATTCTACCAGGTAAAAAGAGCAGAAATGTGCACTAACCTCATTTAAGTTGGCATCAACTGAATGTTTTATTCACAGTTGTTGTGTTTATAGGAAAATCAAACCTGACTGTCCTTGAGGTGTTAAACCTATGTTGAACCACCCTGATGGTAATAGAACACATGACCAACAGGAGCTGTGTTCATACTGGGAGGATGAATCTGTAAAGATCTCTCAGAGGAAATCACAGTTTGTGGTTCTCTAGATGCAACACAACATCAGATTATAGCCAAAATGTTCCATTCCAGTCCAGTGACAGCAGATAAAACTGCAGTCTGTTCTAACAAGGAAAAAAAGGATTCAGAACCATGTAAACAGTAATGAATTTCCCAGAGGATTACAGAGGTCAGTGAACACACCGGACCCTGACATCATTCACTGCTCAGCTGGAGACAAACCAGCGTGGAATTACTGAGTCTGAAAACAGGAACATGATCAGAGTATGAATATTAATATATATGATCTCATCAGATATATATATATATATATATATATATAGAGTGCTTTATCTATCCCTCTTTAATCTTTAATAGACAGAAGAGATTCTCAAACTGACTTTTACTCAGTCTGGATGTCAGCATCTGTTCAGCTAACATCCAGCATTAAACTTAATGATGGAGAAATGAGCAGTGAGAACAGCTGCTCCCTTGTCTTTGCAGCTAATTAGCTATCTGTTGTGGGCAGACATAGAAAACCTGTCAGCTTATAGCTTTGTTCTTACAAATCCCACATGCAATCATTGTGTCTTGTTTATTTCCCCTACATAAATATTTCATAATGAATGTACATTTGCATCAGGTTCTATTTCCAGACCGTTTGACGCCGTTATCCTGATGATGTCAGCAGCTAAATGACCCTCTGATGAAACAGTTTAAAATGTGCACAGTTCAATAGCGCTCTGTTATGTCATGGGATGGGATGTTCCCTCTAGCAAGGAGGTTAGACTGGTTGGTTTTGAGGGGAAGACTTGAGTCAAATGACTTCAAAACTCATGAATCTCATAGACTCCACAATCCAAAAAGACTGGACAACGTCCACATCACCAGGAGGAAGAGAACATAAAAATCTGATCTTTTTAAAATCACAGTCTATATGTGGTCCTGGATCGAATACGTATCCATGTCATGGTCATGTGACTTGAATGAGAACAGCCAGAACAGAGTTCATGTGTCTTTTTACATATGAACATGTTCTGAGCGCTGTCATCATCATTATCATCATCATCACCCAGAAGAGTATTTCAAAGTAAAATGACCCTTAAACTCAATATAACTCGTACAGAGTTTGATATTTTGAGGCAAACAGTGATATTTGGTCCAGCATGTGATCATCTGCAGCTAAATAAAGATCTCATCTCTGACTACGAACGTAAGTTCAGACTATATATGTCAGACTGCTTCTATACGACAGGATGGTAACTGATACGTTCACTTCATTAGAAGAAAGGACAGAGAGGAGGGGAGGCTGTGAAAGAGGAGGTGGACTATTATATGATTAGTGACTGAAATTAGCTTCTCCTCCTGATGGAGCTGTGAATGAATGAAAAGGCTCATTTGTTTGAAGAGGAGGTAGAACAATATGAATCAGTCCAATGATCCATTAAGCATCCACCAAAGCATCACCATCCACATGTTGTTCCATGTTTGACAGGCCCAAGGACAATCCAGCACAAAGCAGGCCTGACAGGAGAAATGAGGAGGAAAAACACTCTCGTCTCCCTGTTCACACGGAGCTGCAGGCCGAGATGTGAAAAATGAGTGAAAGCACTGAAATGTTCTTTTAATGATATTTAGTCTAATAGTTCAGTTTGAGTATATTTGATAGTGATGGTGTTACAGTGTAAATAAGGCTACGTTCACATCACCAGGCTGAAATGACTCTTAGTTTTTTACCTTAATGTGGCACAAATTTTTTCAGGGCTGTATGAAAACACTGTTTGAAACCTGAGGATGAAACCAATACTGCGTGAATTGTGTACTATTTACAAGTATTACAGTATTCAATAACTGAGGTAGTGACATTCAGTGATTTAATGTTCATCTTATCAGTTCTATTTTTTATTTAGTCCAATACTGAGCTGATATTCATCCGTTTCTTCATGTTAGTCCAGTTATCAGAGTAAAAACTGTTCGTCCAGCTGATCCATGATCTGTCAACAGATTCCTCTTCTGAGGAATCTTACATTTTTGTTATTACAGAGAGTAAAGCACCAAAAAAAGGTACTGGTACAGAACTCCAGGCTCCAGCAAAGGAACTGCCACGATGACATCATTGTTTTGGTCACGTGATGCAGCCGATGCAGAAAACGATGTTAAAACAAGGCAGACTTTATAGTAATCTGGGTACTTTTAGAACTGATGACATAAATTCACAGAACATGGTTCTATCCTGTGTTTTTATTGGGCATGTCAGTCGTTTCAGGTCAGATTAAACAGAAAAGATCAGATCCTGGACGATGATGGAGGATGATGTGTTTGTTCATGGAGCTTATTTTCTATCAACTTTGAAATACAGCAGAAATTATCTCAGCAAAACGTGTTGATGACTCATATTTTTTGGAATGATTTCAGAAAAGAATGTTAAATGAATCCAATCAAAGATAGATAAGCTTTAGATTTTATTACAGTTATCTATATGATAAATCTATAAGGATATTTGTACAGTGGACACAGTAAACTGTTCCTTTTGTGTTATGAAGATACACCAAAGGTTTTTGGGGCTTTTCTCTCAGTTTGGTTTTCAGCAAACAAAATGGTGATTCTTATATTTTCTATGGGCCTTTAAAGGATTTCAATGCTCACATAAAGTCATGTGTGAACTGAACCTTGGTGTCAATCAATCCTGTGTTTGTACCTTAGTTAGTTTATTTACATGTTTGCCCTCCACAACAAGCACATGGTCCTTCCAACTGGTTAATAAGGGAACAGTGCAGATGCAATGTGGAGGACTCTGTGGTAGAGGACCTGTTCCCTCTTCAGATATAAAAGGCTGATTGTTAGGTAAAGAAAATATATGATTAGAAGCTAATAAAAACTTTATTGTGAATATTATACTCATTTCTGCCCCTAAATCCGACACACGAGACCTTTAATTGGTTTAACAACAATGAACAGAACAGAGAAGACCTTGAATCAGAAAGAGGAGCTGCTTCTGTTTGCACCATTCTAACAAGCTTCCTCCACAGCTGTTTCCTCCTGCAGAGCTTCTGCAGTGACACAAACATCTGCACTCCTCTGCTTCACAGAAGGTGATGCTGCAGTGATGAAGACGGGAGGAGCGGAGCTGCTGTTCAGTCACTTGAACACGGATGACTGCCTTTCATTGTTCCACCTTCTCTTTCTTCCATCCTTTCATTCCCTCTAATGAATTTAATGAAGGGAAGAAAGAGAGTGTGAACAACTGCCATCCTAAGCCAAGACTCCAGCAGGTGATTTCACCTCTGACTTCCTCTCAGTGTCCCTCGCTCTGAGTGTTACTCATGAATCACCTGCTGTGGTCTGTGTAACCAGGACTCCTCAGGCTTCAATCACACAGCATCAAATGATCCAAGTGTCCAGTTTTCTGGGCCTGAAAACAACATTAGATTATTATGGATGGATTCACTTTAAAAACCCCGTCAGGTTGAACCACAGAAACATTTAACCCTAGACTTCATATGTGGATTTAAACAGTGTTCACATCAGGCTGAAGTGACTCAACTCTGACTTTTTATCTAAATGTGACACAAATCTGATCTTTTTTCAAAGCTATGTATTAACGCAACAAATTCAGAGCTGATTGTTTCATACATGGTCCTGGGTCGGATTCATGGTCATGTGACATGTGAGAACGGTCACATCAGAATGAATGTGTCTTTTTCCATATATACATATACATACATGAACATGGTCTAGCTGGCTTCCAGAACCGACCTTAAACGTAGGTCCTGATAATAACATGCTCATTTAGGTTTGATCAGTTCTGACAATGACCTCAAAATCTATTCAAAATTCATCAGAATTGGAGTTAAAACATCATTTCTTCTGGTTTTAATGGTCATTGTAAATGTTTAAAATGTCAGAAATGGATTCGGTATCCTCGTTAAAGTGTGGGTTCATAAACACATCTCTCAGGCAGGGAGCAGGTGTGTCGCTCAAATTGTTCTATAAAATAAGATATCAGCTGCTTTAATATAATCACAGGTGAAATGACCTTATCTTTAGTTTATTTGGTTCACAGCTGTCACCAGGTTTGTCCCTTTTGAGTTCAAATGATGGAAGCTATTAAAGGTGGAAAAGGCTTTTAAATAAGAGCTGAAATGAGGATCAGATTTGATGATATTCTCCCTATCATCAAATGTCTGCATCTGTTTTTTGTCCAGAGATCTATTCCAGAATTATTTCAATTCAAAGAAAGCCACATGTCAGAACCAATCCGTTCTGCACACGAGCAGCGGTGGTTCTGTCGGTCACGCAACTGTGCAAATACTTGAGATATGAATGGAGTCAGGCTCAGACGACAGCAGTTCTGAAATTCAATCACAATTTAGCTGGTACAATAGGAAAAAATGAAAAAGACATGACTGTGTGAGGAATAAATGTATCCCCAGAGGTTAGAGGATTGAGAAGACATCCATGACTGGAAAAGACAACAACACATCCTGTTTTAAGCTGACAGATGAATTCTGGTACATGAAAACTAACGGAGATGGAATAAGTAATAAAGAAATTAATCCAGTGACATTATTGATGAAGAACCAACATGCTCTCCTGTAAAATGATCCAAAGAAAAGCTTTTCAAAGCCAGCAGCATGTCTGTTAAGTTTGTGTAACTCCCTGACTGCACAAACATGAGCTTAACAGTAATTATAAATAGCCAAAAATCTGCACATGCCTGCAGCCGGAGAAGAATATTATAGGCTGTTGATGATGGTTGCAAGGTGTTTTCAGGGAAATTAAATTATTTGTGAACTGTGGTGTTTCTACTGTGGCCCAGAAACTCATATCCTGTAATGAAGAACGCATCATTAGCATTTCAACTAAATATAAACCACACGAGGAAACAGGCTGCAAATACAGATAAAACAGACACACAGCAGGAATAAAGCTACTGACTGAACACAGCAGTAATCAGTACAAGGCTAATGCTGCATTCAGGCTATATCATGTGTTAGCTCATGACAGTAACCAGACTCTACAGCTACGCTACCAGCACAGTGGTGCTTTGAGCTAAATGCTAACATCAGCATGCTAATACCGTTCTCTCTCACTCTTTCATTTTAATCAATTACACGTGAACTTCTTGACAGATGTTCATGAAGATTGTTGAAATAGATGAATAATTTCATAATAATCATTTGGATTGGGGTGTAATTTAAATAAAGGGGCTGCTGGGCCTCACATGCTGACCTAATGATTTAAAGTAAAGGTTTATTGTATACAGATAAAAACCAGTTTGGTTTGAGGATTTATGATAACATATTTACTGTTTGTCCACATTCAGTATGATAGCATCAGCAAACTGTTAGCTTTACAGGCTTCTACCTCTTGTTGATGTTTTTCTCAAAGTCTACTTTATTGGCCCAATTGTTGTGTGTGTCACTGAAAATGACCCATGATGCACTGGGGTGAGTTGGCGAGTGTGTACAGATATAAACCTCCTTACCTCCTCTGTGGTGATGTCACACAGGTCATCCACAGCTTCAGAATTATTTTTAAGACATCATTGAACACAGGAAACAGGAAAGGTTGAAGGATTTGAAAGTTAATAACGTTCTAAATCATTTCTGACCCTGTAAAACTGTGAGAATAATGACAGAGCTCCCTATCAGCAGCTGCAGCTTCTCTTCCTTTAAAGGGTTACTCCAGCAATTTAATGCTGTAATTTCAAATAGCTGAGAGTTAGAAAAATAGAGGATTCTATCCATTAGGCTGCATTCATGTCGTATGGAAGGAAACGCTAGTTTCTGACCAATTACAGTCGACATATTCTGAAAGCCCAGATGTATTCCACTAGATGATAGAGCAAACAGACAACTGACGTCAAAGCATCTTTTAAAACCACTCAGATTTGATGGGTGAACGGCTGAAATACCGACTCTGTAACCAAACAACCATCGTCCAATCCGTGACTTTAAAGAAGCATTAGCAGCATTCATCTATACACATTTTTCTGTCTTTTCAAAAACTGTACATGTAAGCTTTCAAGCTCAAAGATGTTATTATTCCTCTCCTTGTTCCTATTAACTGCACTCTACCTTAGATATCATGTATTTTATACTACTTTAGATACGGCAGAATAAATTACCTATAACTCCAGAATATGTGGTAGCAGAACAACAACAACAAGCTGACAGAGGGTACAGAACTTTTGATTGGGGCAAGAAAGTGACTCTCACAAACACTGCAGATACTGCACTGCAGGGCTGCAAAGGATGCAAAGGATGCAAAGGATGCACACCTTGTCCTGAGATAAATGCACACAGGTGATGTTCAGATGCTTCAGCAGCTGAGGAGTGAAGGCGAAGCATTTTCTTTCTTGTAAAAACGGGCTACACACAAAACTAGAATAAAATAGTAATATTTTACCACTAGTAGTATTTTCACGACTACCACTACAGCTTTTACCACTACTACTCGAGGTGCACCAGGAGGCTTATTTTGCTGTGACCACTGACCGACCGAGCAGTCTCAGGACAGCCGGTTCCATTCATGTGCTGCAGGATGGTTCATGTTGCACGGACAGCACATCACAAGCACACACACAACAAGCAATGGCTGTAAACAGGTCATCACCAGCATGGAATTATCTCAGCGTAAATAAAGAAAACACAAAGCTCACAATTTGTAAAGCAGTTTGG
Source organism: Chaunax sp. Z400 (assembly GCA_037577475.1). NCBI lineage: Eukaryota > Metazoa > Chordata > Actinopteri > Lophiiformes > Chaunacidae > Chaunax > Chaunax sp. Z400. Next base: position 427,174 of record CM075202.1, read on the forward strand.
ACAAAAGAAACCTCAGAGAACAACCCTGAAAACGTTCAGAATGAATCACTGAGACACTAACCCTGCAGGCGACTTCTCTTCCTCCTCAAGGTGTTAAACAAGGAAGGAGCGACTGATCAGACACAACAGGCTGTTAAAGCTGCCTCATGTATCAGTGTGATTTATTCATGGGAGCAGACCTCAGATCTGTTTGTTTTCTTGGGAGAACCAGTTACTTGTTTACATGAGAACCATCAGCTTCACTTTTCCTCGTTGCTTCACAAACCTTTTTTTTAAATTTCCTATCATTTCATTCTCATCTTTTCCTCATTCAATCATTTCAGTTGCTGTTTTTTTATTCTTTCTGCTTTCTTTTCAACTTTCTACACTTTCAACATCATATCTTCCTCCTGTTATTTCCATTTTCACATCTTCCTAGTTAAAGCTTCTCTTTCATGGTTTCTTCTCTTTCCTCGTCTCATTGCCTCTCTCTGCCATCACCCTTATCATTTCATTCTTCCTCTCCTTTTCTTCAACCTCCCATCTCCCTTCTCTCCTCAGATGCTTTATGCCTTCCCTGGTGTTTTCTCATTTCCTGTTTTTGTCACCTTCTCTTCTTCCTCTCAACCAAGCTGTTTTTTCTTCTTTTCCTTCATTCTCTACCCGTCCTCCACCTTTGTTCCTCTGCTTCTCCCCTTATAAATGTCTTTATTTCTCATTCATCTGTTTCTCTTCTCTCTTTGGTTCAGTCATATATTTTTAGGTTCTTACCTCAAACCTAAAAAGCGTCATCCTTTTTTCCTGTTAAATAAACTTTATAACTGTTTCCATCATCATTAACAGAATCAAGGCCCTTAAAATGACTATAAACAACTTTGTGTGGAGTTCATTCACATAAATGTTAACAAAGAAGAATAAAGGAAATCAGCAGTGTCTGTACTTTGACAGTAATAAAGACGGTAATGGTTTGAAATAAGATGCTATAAAACGTCACACACGTCGGAGGTGATGTCACGAGTCCCGATGTGGTGAACCAGGCATGGCGTTGTGGGTGGGCCTAGCAGGCCTGGACCCGCCCTCTAATAGACTGACTAAACGTATTTTCAAAGATTTACATCCTTAAATACACAAAGACTAAAACAATTGTTTCCCCTGCTAAAAACGATTTAAGACAACATTTATTCTGTGAAGGCTAGACCAATCACAACAGGCCACTTCAACTCAGGCCCATATAATGGTAAGGAGGTTGTTCGTGTTCCATGTAGTGTCAGCATTAGAATCAGATGATGTCATGTTGGACACTTTCACACCTGAAGGTCTGAAACAATGTCTGAACCCAGGTTCTGGTCTTTGTTACATTGTTTACATTCGATCCGGTTAGTTTTGGTTTCACATTGTGATTTTCCAAGCACACTAAAGAACTTTTCCTGACATCCCTACGTCCTGCGGCCATCATCTACGGACTGTAGGATGTGTCTCCTATACTTAATGATTGATTGTCCAGCATTCTGACCAGGTCATCATAAAAAGGAAAGTTGTGTCTTTGTTTCTTAACATTCAGGTGTCATTGCTCTCCTGTCCTGTAGTAGCCTCTCTCCTTCTCACAGAAAATACATTAACGTGGTTGTTTCCAGGTGACCATACCACTATGAAATACCTCGTCTCCTCCTCGCCCCGTTTGCAACCACGGCCCATTCTGAACTTCTTCTTTTCTTTATTGGCGACGGTAGCCTGCTGTAACTTTCTGTATATTGGTCCAAAAGTCGGAACCATCCAAGAAAGTGCTTTCCCACTGTAAATGACCCGAACCAAGATTCAGTTTGATCCAGACCGAGACCACCTATTTTTGTGGCCCTGATCATGTTTGATATTAAGGAATTAAACTCTGGATGATTACATCAGTACTGCCTATGCCACTTGTACTAAATATTAACTGTTAAATAATGAGAAAATGTCTCAGAATAAGATTTAACAAATGTCAGAATCAACCAGACACTCAGACTGATACCACTCTTTCCTGTTTCAGTGAGACTAAACCGTCAAAGGTTATTGACTTTGTCAAGAAGAAGTGATTGGTTGGTTTGTTTGCCTGTAAACAGGATTACATTAAAACGTCCTGATGGATTTTCATGAACCTTGGTAGAAGGGCTGGGACTGTAGTAAAGAAGAACTCATTAAATTCTGGAGTAGACATGGAAAAAAGGGACGGAGTCCGGAATATTTTCGACTTTTTTAACAGTGCAAGATAAAGCTTTTTGATGTTTTTGTAAGTCACACTTAACCTCCTTCATGATTACATGAAACTGGGTGGATGAGTGGACATTGTCCCAAAGGAGGAACCACTGAATTCATGAGAAAATCCAGTTAAAGGGGGGATCCATGTTTTGTTTTTTCACTTTCTTCAACATAGTGAGAATCCTGACGGCATTTAACTCAAAAAGCAACGGACTGATTAGCATGAAACTTTTATCAGAGACAGGCATCTGGGATTGGACCAGTACAAAATGTTTTGGGAAGAATCTTCCCAGCCAAACAGGAAATGCTGCCTCTTGTGGAGCAGCTGTTCCAGGTGTCTGTTCTCAGGTGTTTCATATAAACAGGAATCTAACTTTTGGGGTGAAGGGACCCTTTGGAGGGAACGCTCAGGCTTGGCAGAGGTTTGTGGTCTCCATATGTTTTTACTGTCAGTAGATTTATGTGATTTGTGTAACAGCCTGCCTGTTTTTCCATTTGTGGTGATGATTCGTACAACATGTCTGATTATTTACGTCTTGGAGAAAATGCTACAGGTAAAGTGTTGAATGCCACAAACTGTCTGAAGTGACTTGTTGGAGTGGTTCTCATGTGAGGTTTGTTCTCCTTTCTCTTCTTCGTCTTCCTCTCACCTGCGCTGTTCTCATGCCTGTGTTCATTATTTTTCTCTCTCATCCTCATCTGAACAACCTCTTTCTTCTCCTTCTGCCTCTTCTATTTATAACCACTCCTTCATCCTAACATCATCTTCAGTCATCCCTGTCAGCGACTGCTGACGTTCCTGACGTCCTCCTTCATGATTGCCTGTTGAAAGCAGTCACAGTCATTAGACAAGACAGATGTGTTTGGAGGTGGATGAGAGGCCATCTGCTCTGATGGCTCCGGGGCTCTCCAGCCAAAACACCCGTGTGACTCATCTCTCCACCTTTATCTCTTCAGAGATGAGCCGTGAACATGACGATAGGCCTGACTCCAAACACCACAGGAGAAGTTGCTCATTGCAGCACATATCATGATTTGTGGATTATTTCCTGAGAAATTAGAGAAAATGTCTAAAATGCAGGACCTCGCAATGTTAAGGAAATTGCCTATTGATCTGGATCCACTCCAGAATTTAAAGGGTTCTTGTCTGATACATGGCTCATCCTTTCAGAAAGGTTTGTAGAAATTTGTTCAGCAGTTTTTGTGTAATAAGGAAAAATGACAAAAATGCCCTCGAGATTTTGAAGAAATTAAGAAAATTCTTCATGTAGATGCCCAGATGTTGGATTTACACCAAAATTGAATGGCTTTGTCCCGGGCTTGTCCCAAGCCCAACACCTTTTCAGGTAATCCTGCTGACAAACCAACAAATCAACAAACCCAGAACCAAACACAGCCTCCCGGCAGAGGTAAAACTCCAGAATAAAAAGCATTAATGCTGTATTGTAGAGAGGAGGATGATAAGATAATGGAACAGGTTGACTCATCTAACAGTCACAACATGATCGTGCTTCTTTGCCTCTGTGGCTCTTGAGGATGTTATATTTGTAGAATAAGTGCAAGTAATGTACTTTTTTTTCCAAGGGCAGAGAGAGTTTTAAATTCAACCTCAGAATACAAATGACGTAAAGCTGTCAGCAGAAAGAGTGGAACAAATCATTTTCAAGGACAAATATGTCTCAGCTGAGGCTGGGAGGATTAATCAGACGGGCAGTCGTGAATCAGCCACGTCTCTGTAACGGTCATGAACTCAAGTCATTAGAGGCTGCAATGTCAAAGACGTGTGATCATACACATTCAGGTGGTCCAGCACTGAGCAGTCCTATGATGTGAGAAGAAACAGATCAGAGAGAAAATACAGAAACAAAATGATTAGGACACATTAACGAAACACCAAGAAGAGGGAAGAACAGACGGGATCTTTCAACAAGAAGTAAATAAATGCACAAGATGGTGAGGGCAAAACAAAACCAACTTCATCTGTGTCGGCCTCACAGACTGAAACACTGAAATCCCTGGTGCTCCGGCAGAAAGAAGTCCAGACGTGTGGAGATTTGATTATTTTTCTTCTCCTCAAATTCTGCTTTATTATGCAGAAACCTATGTCCACTGATGATCTTGATGGAACTGAAAAATGCTTATTGTAATTTTGGTATTCACATCAGATGCATGTTGTTACAAATAAAGTCTGCAGAATCATGAATATGTGACTATGTGACAGGCTCCAAAGAGACACAGGAGTTTTAAAATATTCCAAATGAATAAACCTGAGTCAGGTTGAGGTTGGTCAGAGATGCAGCATGTATGTGTAACGCAGGAGTCACTGCTACTGTATGACTGATGCAGGTGTGTTTTTAACATCCAGCGCCCACAAGTACCAGATGTAGTTTAAGTACCAGATGTAGTTTAAGTACCAGATGTAGTTTAAGTACCAGATGTAGTCTAAGTACCAGATGTAGTCTAACTACCAGATGTAGTCTAAGTATCAGATGTAGACTAAGTACCAGATGTAGTCTAAGTACCAGATGTAGTCTAAGTACCAGATGTAGACTAAGTACCAGATGTAGACTAAGTACCAGATGTAGACTAAGTACCAGATGTAGACTAAGTACCAGATGTAGTCTAAGTACCAGATGTAGACTAAGTACCAGATGTAGACTAAGTACCAGATGTAGTCTAAGTACCAGATGTAGTCTAAGTACCAGATGTAGACTAAGTACCAGATGTAGACTAAGTACCAGATGTAGACTAAGTACCAGATGTAGACTAAGTACCAGATGTAGTCTAAGTACCAGATGTAGACTAAGTACCAGATGTAGTTTAAGTATCAGATGTAGTTTAAGTACCAGATGTAGTCTAAGTACCAGATGTAGACTAAGTACCAGATGTAGTCTAAGTACCAGATGTAGACTAAGTACCAGATGTAGTCTAAGTATCAGATGTAGTTTAAGTATCAGATGTAGTTTAAGTACCAGATGTAGTCTAAGTACCAGATGTAGACTAAGTACCAGATGTAGTCTAAGTACCAGATGTAGACTAAGTACCAGATGTAGTCTAAGTATCAGATGTAGTCTAAGTATCAGATGTAGTTTAAGTACCAGATGTAGACTAAGTACCAGATGTAGACTAAGTACCAGATGTGGTCTAAGTATCAGATGTAGTTTAAGTACCAGATGTAGTTTAAGTACCAGATGTAGACTAAGTACCAGATGTAGACTAAGTACCAGATGTAGTCTAAGTATCAGATGTAGTCTAAGTACCAGATGTAGTCTAAGTATCAGATGTAGTTTAAGTATCAGATGTAGTTTAAGTATCAGATGTAGTCTAAGTACCAGATGTAGACTAAGTACCAGATGTAGTCTAAGTATCAGATGTAGTTTAAGTATCAGATGTAGACTAAGTACCAGATGTAGTCTAAGTACCAGATGTAGACTAAGTACCAGATGTAGACTAAGTACCAGATGTAGTCTAAGTACCAGATGTAGACTAAGTACCAGATGTAGTCTAAGTATCAGATGTAGTTTAAGTACCAGATGTAGTTTAAGTACCAGATGTAGACTAAGTACCAGATGTAGACTAAGTACCAGATGTAGACTAAGTACCAGATGTAGACTAAGTACCAGATGTAGTCTAAGTATCAGATGTAGTTTAAGTACCAGATGTAGTTTAAGTATCAGATGTAGTTTAAGTACCAGATGTAGTTTAAGTACCAGATGTAGTTTAAGTATCAGATGTAGAATAAGTACCAGATGTAGTTTCAGTACCAGATGTAGTTTAAGTACCAGATGTAGTTTCAGTACCAGATGTAGTTTAAGTACCAGATGTAGTTTCAGTACCAGATGTAGTTTCAGTAGCAGATGTAGTTTACGAATCAGATGTAATCTAAGTATCAGATGTATCAAACATAGCCAAGGGCTTGCTGGACCTGCTTCAGATCTGGATTAGTCTAGAGTTTTCATGATTGTCCCCTGACTAAACACAGGTCTAAACGGTGTGTGAAATGAGGCTGAAGTAAACAAGAAAAGACACTAAGGATGAGGGGGGACATTTTGTCAGATACTCAGGCTCTCAGGAGTGGATTCTACAAACTCGGCACTATTTTCCCCTGTGTGACTGCTTGAAACGGCAAACAGAGTGTTGTTCCTGTCTTGAACACATAGCGAACAAACAAACCTTCTTCTTTTGTAAACAAACATCTACCTGTCCTGCAGCAGCTTTAACAGAGTCTTTATTGACAACTGTAGCCAGAACAGTCCACAGGGGTCGACGGGGTCGTGGTTTGACAATAGAACTCTACATCTCAGCTTGGTGAGATTGATGGATTTCTTGATGTGCACCACTGCCTCCATCTGCTGATGATATATCCCATGGAGGGGCTCCCTATTTCTTCTTCCTCCTCATCACCCTCTGTCATCCTGATGCTCTCTCTTAGCAGTTCATTCTGGGGGCCATCTTCCAGATGTATTCATGGATGCTCCTTTTTCGATCCTAGATCTTGACTCCGACACTCAGGAATCCTCACCCTCTCTCTTTGTCTCAGGGTGCTGGACTTTGGTTGAACCCTCCGTCCACTGTGAGGACTTCATGACATCAGTGGCATCTATCTCGTCCTGTGGCCAGCTTACTATTCCAGGTGTGTATCTGATGACTGGTAGTGTGTACATGCTGACAGCTTGGGTAATATTCCCTTTAGCTAGCGTCTCAGCACCTGTCTTACCATCTGGAGGTGTTTTGCTGTGGCTGACCTCCTCACATCCTCATCTTGGCTCCCATTGGCCTGATGTATTTGTACGTTTGAGTGTGCGAGAGTCTCTTATGGTAAGTTTCACCAATGTAAGTACTAAGGATCAAAATCAGCACTTTCAAAAGAAAAAGCATGAAATCCACTTAAAGCTGTCAGTAAACAGAGCTCTTCTTCCCATCCATGAGTACACATCCTGGGTGTGAGATGACAGGCTCTTCCCTCTCCACCACTTCTCCTGCAGGTCATCAGAGCAGGACGGCTCATTCTGAGCTATTAATGAGGAGGCAGATGTAAAGCAGCCATTAAGCAAGACTTCAAGACACCAATACATTAAGTAGGGCTTTAGTTCAAGTTATTAAAGTTATATATGTTATACACCTGGCTAATTGGTTAAACTAACTTTCTACAAGGGATTATTCAGAATTACCAAGCACATGCAGGCACTTCTGCTCTGACATACCAAAGTCATTCACATGCCATAATGAAAGCCTCACATATGTACAGGTGGAACCATAAAGCTCTATGAAAACTAGTGAACTAAAACGCTTTATCACATACTAGTAAAAGACAACTGAGCTACAACTGTTCTGTAGTGAATGTGAGTATTAAAGGTATATGATACGTATCTCCTGCCCGATCAGTACTGTACATATGTAAGGAACTTATCACGGGGCCTCAGACATGAGTTCTTATCCCCCGACATTCAAAATGACAGCAGGATAAAGTCAGCATTACATCCATCCATCACTATTTTTTGTACAGAGCATATCTCGGAACTATACATACTAGGTTCACTGAACTTTACACATATACTAACCATAATAAATGGTTGTGAACTCACAACTGCATTCTGGTCAAAAAACCTCAGTTGAGTGAAATGTTAAACAGGGAGAAAAGTTACAAGCTGTAACTTGTGACGACACTCAGCTGTAGATATTTTACCAGGGCAGAACTGAGCCAATGAAAGGACTAAATGGGTGTACAGACGCTCTCACATCAGCAGATCTATGGGTTTCACTGGTGCCCCGTTGTTAAAACATAAACCTCAGTAATAATGAAGTGATTGGACAGACTGGTGTTCTGATCCATACACAGATTATTGACTTGGCTGGCTGCCTATCAGGTAGCCTTGTTTTGGATCCATCTAGATGTCGTATCGACTCAGCCTTGCAGTTTTCACCCGTGTGGCCTCTTGTAATATTTCAGCACCATTGCTGCTGTGACTTCACAGTCTGGGAGAATAAATAGTTAATATAGAAATGAAATACCATGACACCTCCAACAACACCTAAACCTGACACCCACTGGGTGACATGCTGAACATACATGTACATGTGAGAAAAGAAGCAGAGAGAATCTGTAGACTATTTTTAAGTCAATCTTTCTGTGCTCATTTGATCTGTGCAGGAAAATGTGTTAAACTGTTCTATTCTCACATTCTTCACCTTACACAAAAGGCTTTTAAGAGAGTCTAAAGGAACAGCCATAGAGTTGGTTAGATGAGAACCTTCACCTGAGTCAATGCAACATTACAGGAACACTGAAGCCATTTACACTGACAGAATATCAGAGCAGAGCTTGCTGCAGTGCAAACCTGCCCGACAGAGAAAAGGTCAACCATTATGTTGTTAATGTGTTTAATCTGGTTTCCACCTCCTTAAACCACCTCACAAACACAAGCTGCCATGATTTGTTGGCTGAGGCACAAACCTCTCTAGAATCAGGCGAGTCAATTAAATACCTGTAAACTTTGTGCAACAATATGTGTGTCAGATGTATTCATAGCTCGCACATCTTCAAGCACGGAGTGCTCTTTGTACATAAGAAGATCTCTGGACCAGTACTGGGCAGGTTACTCAGAAAGTGTAATAAGTTACTTATTCCTTTAAGTATAAAGGAATTGTTTGGTATTAAAGTAATTAGCTATGTTAGTAGAGGTCTCCCTATCAGCAACAGATTGCACACTGTTGTGCTGTCGTATCTAATGCTTCAATAAATCAGATGCTATATTTTATTAAGGTTGACAGAGTTTTGGAACAGACGATCATGACCTTTGCATGTTTGAGGTGAAATAATAATGACACTATTCTCACCCTCCATCCATTGTTTATCTTTATGGCTAGAGGTCAACAGATCCATGACATCATTAGAGTGACTCTGAATCTACATGATCTCAACTACATACAGGTGGCAGTGTCATGTCTACACCCCTCTCTGTTACCGGACTTTTTCATGATATTGCAAAATGTTAATAAGGAATGGAAATGACTTCCAATGTTGAAGAAAGTGAAGAAGTGGTCCAGAATGAGCATCCATACCTGCATCCAACTCAAAATGTAATCAAGTCTTCCCTTGGCCTAAGATCCACCACTATATCCAAACCTGTTGACAACTTTGTGATATATCACACAAACAAACAAACAAACAAACTCTCATTGATGGAGGTAAGACGTTGCTTTAGCTGCTTCTAAAGAGCTGATGAGAGGATGATGGGATGGGATTTGTCCTCACCCCATCTCCAGCTGCAGAGGTATTTTATTATTAATAAAGCTTTTTTATTTTTTATGTTATGAACAAAGTAGATGGTGCCTCGGGTACCAATTTGGCTGAGCTGGCACCGAGGCAGAAATGACTACAATAATAATATTGAACTGTGGAACCAAATTTGTAGAGCTTAAGTGTTATGAGTGTTTGCCTTGAAACCGTTTAAATAAACAGCATCTCATTGTTATTCATAATGCACAAACGAGATTTCACAGTTTCTACAGATGAACGACTTGAATCGGGCACCAGAGACTCTGACACAGGGGTCATAATGAACAGCAGGCTGCCATGTTTGCAGTGATTTGTGTTTTCCTCTACCATCTCCTTCATTCAGCCTTGTCCCTTTTTTCATGGAGATTGAAAAAACAATCACAGGCACTGAGGAGTGAAAAATGAGTCTCTATGTTTCACATGCTTCACATTCAGCAGGATTTTTCCTGCCCAGTACTGCTCGTCATGAAACATTCAGAGGATGTGTATATGGTTGGCGATTATGTGACACCTGCCAATCAAGAGACCGATGTTTGAGACCACTTCAACCAAGCAACAAATTGTCCACGCAACCCTGGAGAGGGTGAACAACATTCAGTCCTCATATTTACTCTGGTGACTGGCTCCCCTCAACATGTTTGATGTTTTTGCCCCAAATGAACTCCATCACTGTCACAAAAAAACACAGAATGCTCCGATGATGAATGCTGTGACTGACGGTAATAAAGAAATGTGTATGGATTTACCCACCAAGATTTATGGAATCTGTTGCTGCCGAGCCAGCTGTTTTATCAATGTAGGAAACTAGGGTTACATTTCAAATGCATGGTTGGAAACCTCCAGCAGACAGAATGCAGAGAAGATTTAACCGGCTGTTCTACCTTTTTTTTTTTTTTTTTAAGGTATTTTTTTTTAAAGAGAATTAATTGGAATGTTTGCAACACCGGGCCCATAGGAGTAAACAGAGGTGTCAGTATTCCAGACACATAAGGATCATATTATTGAATCATTTATGTCTCAGTTAGAAAATGTTTCCATTGTGTAAAATCAAAATAGGTAAATACTGAAGGGTTTTGCTGTTAGAGTCCTAATGATGCTTTTTTTGGTGCAAACAAGACGTTTAGTGTTGCCACAGAGTGGATGAGTGGCTTTGGGCATTATTTACTGTTCCTATATGTTTTATTACTTTATTAATGCCTTTAAAAAGTTTTATCTGTAAACCATGTTCAGGTGTGCTTGGTGAAAACGGCAAGCCAGCTAGTTTCAGTTGGAAAAGAAACTGCCTGCGCCTGGTGGTGATGCAGCACTAACACCAAAAGGTGGCGGTAATACACCTGTGGGCTGTTTGCAACCGCTGTTAACAAAACCCTTCTATCAGGATGTGCATGGGCACAGACAGAGAGTTGACATCCAGTCAACTCAGGTTTAGGCAATGTAGCCATGAGTGAATTCACAGAGAAGAGTAAACGAAGAAGTGTATGATGTCACTGCCCCATCATTATGGCACAAATAGATCCGACTATCATTACATTTGTGTATTCCATTAAATTAACATATATGTTAAAATGTATTCTTATGTCAAGTAGGACAATTAACAGCCTTTATGTTTCAGCTGCAGCCCTGATGATGTCAAACCGACTTGGAAGCAAAATAATATCAGTCTGTTGAAGGATGATATCGGGCCACAAAAGCACAATGAACAGCTTTGACATGGATGGAAAAAACAAAATGAAGACAGGAAGTGACCCTCCTGCTGAGTAGCTGCCCTTCTGTAATAATGAGTGTTGCCCCCTTAATGGAAGGGGTGGCTGTGGGGGTGTCATCAGAGTCTGGTGGAAGAAGCAGCTCCACTCTTATGTGTCAATGAGCCAATTATTAAGTACCACGTTTTGGACAATTAGCTGTAATTGATACTTGCTGCTGTTAGTGGTCCTCACATGGATTAATAGACTCTCTACTGTAAAATTAATCAACTGCTTCCTTTGCTATGATGTTAATTTGCAGGAAGATGGAAATCTTCCTCCCCCTGAGTCTCCTTGGCGAACAGGATCACACATGGTGATGAATTAACCTTACTTCAAACAGAGTCATCAAGTAAATGTGACATTTGTGCCTTACAAAGGGACAGTACTTAAAATGTAAAGGAACTATTTTACAGTACAAAAACAGAGTGACTGAATCTGCACTTTTCTCTAAAAATACAGGTGATAAAATAACCTTCTAATGCTCTTCAGAAAGGATGACTGCTGCAGCGTCTTTGTCCATATTGATTTCATTTTCTTCTTCACTCCATTTTTAAATGTTTTCGTGTTTTTCTGTAGCAGAAACAAGGACTTTATATTGTGAATTATAACTTGTTTGTTGGGGAAAAGCAGGAGGTAGTATGATGTTATAGAGCCATAAAGTCCACAAAGAGAGGTGGTCAGTGTGGATGGAAGACAAAATATCTGACATGAGACTCAACTTTTCACCTCGTTTCCTGGATTATTTCCTGAGAAAATATCTGAGCAATGCTGAGGACACTTATAAAGATCACTATCCACACCATCATTATATACCATAATAAACGCTGGGACACAATCAGAAAACAACCTTCATTCACTCTGTCATTTGCTAAACCAGTGCTGCTCTTTTGGGCTGAGGAGGAGGAGCCAACCTGAGACTGAATCCTCCTCATTGGAAGGAAAAATGATTTGTGTAAAGTTCCTGGATCTGTCCCTTTATCTGGATCTGCACACAACATTAAGTCTTTCTGCAGAAGAGGGTCAGCACATACTCCAGGTCTGTGGCATCAATTCTGAAAGAATGAAGCCTCCTGCTGTACAAATAGCCTTCTCTAAGCTTCTTGTCAAGTAACCGACAGGTCAAGAACAATCTGCCAGGTGCTCCTCAGGTGATTAGTTTTTCCTCGAGGGCTCTTTGGATGACTATCATGGAGGTCTTGAGCTAATCAGCCCAAAGCTTTTTAAAGCTACAGGAAGTCAGCTGGAATCAACTAAAGGTCTCCACAGAGCTGCAGCGACTGGCTGTTTGTACATTTTTAAGATTCAAATAAAATAGGTGCAGTTTTTGGTGAGTATTCTGGATTTTTATGGGATTCCAAAAACAGGAATTTTGTTTGATTTATGATCAGGTTATAGTAAAATATATATTAAACTTGTATGTTTAAATGAGTTTAGCACAGCACTCATGATGAAGAGAGGAGACTCACCCACCCACCCCCAAAAAAATAGAGTTGTCCCCCTAAATAAAGTATTTCAAAATTCTGTAACTGAAGATGAATATTTAATAGAAGTCGACTCATCTCTTTCTAAAGGTTTTGTTAATGCAGCTGCTTTTAGAATGGAGGTGGTTTAACAGGAGCAATGGAGATTTAACAGTAATATTTCACATTACACATGACAGATCTGCTAATATTGTAAACAGCATGAGGTAAAGTGGGAGGAGGAGCTAAAACACACCTGTTTCCTACCTTTCTCAATATTCGTTTACCTTTCTGGGGCGACTGGTAAAAAAAAGTAAATATGGACTACCTCCTGAGACATTTATCTTGATATGTCTTTGAACATATGACTACACTGTTTAATTATAACTAATATAAGAACATAGAAGTTTTAAAAAAAGGAGGGAGGGATTAAAAAGGATAGACAGAAGTAGGGAGGTATCTGTTGTATGATCAGCTGTAGCAGTATCAGATGTATATGATGATCAAAATACATTATCTGGACATTCAATAAGGTACTGTAGCTGTAAATGTCCGGTTAGCCCACTTTTATGGAGGATGAGCCCTGAGGAATAAACCCAGGGATGAATTTACCCACCACTGTCTGCCCTGATGAGATCAGCACCACTGATTCAGTCAAATCAAGCTGTGGTTTTGAAATTGCTCATTATTTATATGACATATTCCAACATTTGAAACTCAAACTCATGCTGATAATGGTGCTGATGACCTCACAAGGTATGACAACTGCACGCTGAGACTTGACACAAATGAAAAACAGGCAGCAGTTCTGTCGAGGCGACCGCTGCGTCTGCGGACAGACCGACCTCAATCTGAGTCTAATGGAGAGAAGATTGGTGTGAAAGGTCGAGCAGAGACTGACGCTCCTCCATTACTGTATGATGACTGCTGATAAACTGATTATAAACTCACAACAAATACTGATAGAAAGTGGTGGGTGAGAGATGAGAAGCAGACTGCTCTGCGAGAGAGTGAGAGCTGAAAAATTCAACTCATCCTCTAAATGACAGATTAGAGAAGATGCCACTGACACCAAAACAAAAAAACCACATGATTTAAGTCAGGTGAATGACGTTAATCACAGCCCTTTGCTGCATGTCTACCCCTCACTGTCTTTCCCCGTTTCCTGTCACAAAAATCTTCAGCTGTCCTATTCAAATAAAGGCAAAAACTGCCCCAAAAAACTGGAAATGTTTGTGAACGATCAGTTTGTATGGGTGTCCACCAAAGCGTATTTTTTCAATTGTTTTTAATGGGAGCGCCACATATTTATACGCTGCTGCCGTTTGTAGCGGCATGACGAGGCGCTGAGCGTCTCTTCTGCACGTTTGCCGTTTCTTTTCTGGTCGTCGAGAGTTGAAAAACGTTCAACTTTGGGTGAAACGCTGAGCTCGTCACTGTCACTTTTTACCCAGTCGTCCAATCACAGTCGAGGAGAAGCGGGACAAATACCACAAAATCTCGTGAACCCAGATAGACCTGCAGGTCCGTCCTCTCTCCCTACTTCCTCCAGCCTTCCCTTCATCCAGATCCAGGACCAGAGCAAGTCCTCTACCTTGTGCTGCCATTTTTACACTCAGCATTTGTTGATAAAACAAACTATCAGCAAAATTAGGTACTAGTAACACAAATTACTTCCGCGGATATTCTGTATCATAGCAACCAAAGCACCTCAGCTGAAAAGACGCTGCCTCTCAAGAACCCCCAGCTGGGCATTTTCAGAAGAGCACCTGGTATTTTCAGCTGGGAAAAAAAATCAAAATCAATGTTGTTTGAAGACGACTTATTTTTTTACTCTGTCAAGTGAGCAGTGGTTAAACTGAGCAGCTGGGCTGATTTGTAAGAGATATTCCATACTGTCGATGTCACCCTGTTTTATATTGGTTGTATTTAAGACTGGAGGATGTTAAGCTGTGTGTACGAGAATTAAATCACAATTATAATCTTACAGTCCTGACTGTTAACCAAATATCATATAGACTGAAACCGAAAGTAAAACACTGATTTCTTTTAGGTTATGTCCATAAGCAGACAAAACCAAACTGTCACCATAGGTCAACTGATTGAGACGAGGATCAAATGACAAAATCAGCTGACCTTGTCCTTTCCTGCATGACTACAACTCCTCAATGCAGACAGTTGTTAAAAACCCTGTGAAATGTCCCATGAGATGACACTGATGGTTAGGACTACTTTGAATGTTCTCTGAGTTACAGGGGGTTCTACTTTTACTGTATTTATTGGGTTTTATTTTGTCATTTCAGAGGAAACGTGGAATCAAAGATGCATAAAACCATCAAACATCTGACAAGTTGTCATCTATTCCTGTTTACGACATCACTGCATACTCCATTACTTTCTAATAAACTAGAGACTGATTTGCTCCAAAGTAAAACACAATCAATCACAGCATGTGCTGTTTGATGCCAATAAGCATTAAATAAAAGTATTTCTTTCTGAAGAGCGGTTCCTGTATGTGTGGCTGACACTAAGCCTTGTCCTTGAATTTTAAGTATCCTCAGTTTTCCTACTTGAGACTGTGAAGGCTGCTTGAACAAAGGCAGCCATGTTTCTTTTCCTTCGTGTATAATAGATGACACCAGCAGGTGGTCAGCTGTGACATCCAAACACCCTAGACCTGGCCAGGGAACTGTGGGGGTTCAGATCCACATGTTATACAGAAAATCAGGTCCTGTTCTTTTGCTATATCTGTTATGTCTTGTGTAATACCGTACAAGATCTGATAAGACCCCATGGAGATCACACAGTCGCGATGGAAGATTTGTTCAGAGCACAGATGATGAAGTCAGTTATATTTAGTATTTTAGCTGATTCTAAATGAGTCATGTTACAAACTGTTTCAATCAGAGAGGATGGATTATCTGCATCACAGCCAGCCACAGGGGAAAGGCCTGTTTCAATAACATGCTCCAGGTTCAGAGACACACTGGTTTAATGTTACCCAAAACGCACCTATGGATACTAAACAGACTAAATACCGTCTCTTTGAATGCGTTCAGACTGTGAGCTGTTTAAATAGCAAAAAGGAGTTGTTGACACGCCCGACAGTAACTGCATTTGTACCATGGACTTGTTTAAATTCAAGCCCTGAGAGAAAAATGTTGTAATTCATGCAGAGGAGAACATAAATGTTCATGACCTCAGCTGTTGGGATATTTCTCTATGGACCAAAACGATCTTGTTTGATCTTTTCAAACTCAATGAGCGCTGTTGGATGATAAAGGTTTTATTCTTCACAATTATTGTCTACTTGTGCATAAATGTGTGTCCCATCATTCTTGAGTCTAAACAAGCAGTAATGCTTTGCTTTACAAGTGGGTGAATGTTTCTACTGAGGCAGAGGGGCCTCTGTGGTATTGGTCCATTTAAAGCTGCATCTCTCTTAATGGAACAGATCTCATTTCCCTCAGGACCAATAAAAATCAAGATCCTTTCTAATCAAATCCGATCTCTTAGTCTTGGTTCATTAATTGTGTCCTCCCCGTCATAGTGACATCATATTTCCATTAATGTGAGCTTCTTTATTGTTTGTGGAGGAAGCAGGAGACGCAGACTGCAGAGATGGGTTGGTGGTTCAAAATACTGCAGGTTAAAGGAACGCTTCACAAAAAGCATTTATCTACCCACCCATGAGGTCATATTTACACATTTATACATCAGTTACTACATGTGAAACCAGACTTTTGTAAATCGCTTCCAGGCTCGTAACTTCACTCCTATTTCCTTTACATAATTTGGAAATATTAATTCCACAGCTTATATGAAGATCTGTAAATATGAGGTACATGGCTGTGGATACCTGCATTTTTGAGGATCAGATAATGACAGATCTAAGTTTTTTTCAACTTTTTTCCTACATCAAAACATAAGGAATTTTTCAAAATGTTCCCATATTATGCAAAAACCAGTGATCTGATTTTCACTATACTTTGGGGGGATGACTCAGACAGACGTGTGAAGGACTGATTGACCTTTGTGAAGGTATGCGCTCTACTGAGTGCCATTCTAGTTTGATTCATTCACACAGAAACATATGAATATTTATCTGTAGCTGTCAGATAAATACAGTGGAGCCAAAGGGACTGCATTGATATAGAGGTGGAAAGAAGTGTATCGTGAAATAAAAGTATCGTACTTGATGAAATACATTCAGCGAGGAGATGTTCCTCGAGATGGAAGCTCGTGTTCTAATCTGCGTCTCATCCACTCTTCACACGTTCCTCCGGAGCCTGCTGAGGCCTCTCAGAGGCAGCTGGAGATGAATCACCCAGAAGAGAAGGATGTCGAGCTGCAGCAGCCTGAGATTCCTCCAGAACAACTATGATGTCTGCATTATTAAATCGGCAGCTTTCAGTAAACCCTGTAATACATCACTCTAGTCAAGTCTCTTGACTTGTCGATTTAAATATTAAATGAGTGAAGAGGAGGGAGCCACTTTAATTACTGTCCACCTGTTTGTCTACCATCTCAACTTTGGAATTAGCACAAAGCTCCTTCTAATGAGCTGTACTAGAAAAATATGTTTTCAATAGGGCTGAATCTACATCAGACCCTCAGGCGGCTCAGCTCCCATACAACCACAAATGAAATGTCTTTTCTCCTTAAATAATTACCATCTTACCACCAAAGGCGTTTCTAAACCAAGCAGTTCTGGGGACTCCAAGAGTAAATGAAGCTAAATTTCTGTCAGTTCACATATACTCTCTAAATCACAAGCAGTTCTCCTGCTATCTCTAAGCTCCACAAGTTCATTCTTCGTTTCATCCAATCACAATCTGTCTCGTTCCCCTTTAGCCAATCAGCTGTCAAACTCAAGTCATCTCTCTCTGCTGTCATGTCAAAACAAAACAAGACAAGGGTCATTTTCTTGGGGGACAGATCGGGGTTGGAGAGCCGTGAAACCAAATATTTCTGTCGGGGGGGCCAGGGGATGAGACAGCGCTGTAGCCAGAGACCACAGGCAGACAGCCTGGTGTAAATTCAATGGAGGCGGGGCCAAAGCAGGCCAGGAAGGCAGAGGTCTAGCTAGCAATGCAGCCACTTTGGAGGTCAGGAAGGGGGACGAACAAACTGTCAGAGCCACTTTGGAGGTCTAGCTGGAGGCCTGGAGGAGAAGCTGGAACCTCTCTGGAGCAAAGGCAGGAGGCTGATGGTGTGACTTGGGGTCTGGACCAGAGTTTGGGCACTGGAGTGCAAAATCAGAGACCAGAGGCTGGAGATCAGAGCTGAGCTGTGGACAGGTGACAGGACTACTGAGTGTGGAACCTGGGGAAGGCAGGGACACAGGAGGTGCTGGCGCCAAGTAGGAATGGAGAACATCTGCAGCTTTGGGCCTGGTGACTACTGGGATTTAGAGCAAGAAGAGGTCTGGTGGTCTGGCAGTGTGTCAGTAGCAACTGGAGGTCTGACTGGGCAGTGGCTGGGATGGATGACGTGTGCAAGGCCTTCTGGTTGGTTGTTAGCAGGGCCGATAAACTGGTTGTCAGGAGCAGAGGTTGGCCGTGCCGTTGACTAGGGACCTGGAGCTGGAGCGCCAATGGGGAACCAGGGCCAGGTGTCATCCAGCCCCCCAATCGGGTACCAGGAGTGGGTGCTGGATGGGCCACAGACTCGGGACTCGGATAGTGAACAGGGAGCCAGGTGTCTGCTGTGAATTTACCCTCTCAGGAACTAATTTTTCTCATTATTCTGACACCACATGTCTGCTCTGTACATCATTCATTACATAGGCAGTAGACTGTTCATACTGAATATGTAGCAGGCGGTATTAGAGACATACAAATAAATTGTACATATGGACTTAAATGTTGTATTCCTTAAATTGTCTCAATATTGACAGAAATCATCAACTGGGCAGAATTAAATTTCTCACAAGATGTATTTTCTGCTCCAAATCCCAAAGTAAAAACTTTGTATTTGTCCAGCATGCTTCCCTCCCTTCCTCATATATGAATATATAAAAATACACACTGTAAGTGGTGCTTTGTGCTGAGTGACTGACAGCTGGTTGATAAGCTGTAATGACAGAGATCAGCAGGCGGCTCACACACAGCGAAACACTACATTTAATGAGACACAGTGATAGATCAATCAGCAAGACTGTCCCTCTCGTTTGTCTGTTCCTCGTCTCTCTGTCTTCATCAAGACTCTCATTAGAAGAAGTCGCAGCGGCCGCAGGGTCCAATAAGAACTTGGTGAGCTTTTATGACACAGTACAGACCCCAGCCTGACAGAGGGCGACAAAATTAAAGTTAATAGACACTGACAGGAAACACTTTAAAAAGTCCAAACCAGTGCAGGAGGCTTCGCGCTCTCTAGAAGTCATTTGGTTTTGATCCATTATGACTCGGTGTGTGTCTAACTATTAAGACGGTTTTATCCTTGTCCTGTCCTTTAAATGTCAATTTATTTGACGTCTATTATTTTAATTATCTCACAATATACTGAAATATATGGACTTTAGAATGTCTCATTTTACAGGCATAATGATATTATTTGAAGTAGAGCAGTGATGAGTAAAAAGTGCACAGTCTACTTTTTGTGGAGTCAAAAGTAAAACTTTGGGTACATGAAAAGTGACAGAATTTAAACGAATCACTGCCTACATTAGCAGAAATCTTATTAGTTAGGTCTTTATTGGGGAAAAACAGATTCATTTTACATTTGGAGGTCACAAAGAACAAGTTGGTTGCAGCTTGATGCAGAAAAGTGACCATGAGGAAGCACAATATTCTGAATCTTTCTGCTCTACAACATTTTTTATATTCTTACTCAGTGACTGAATGAATCACAGGAAGAATGAGCAGAATCCATTTTCATGATTTGAACTAAACGTAATTTGGCCTCAAAAAGCCTTGGGTAAAAACTCCACATAAATGGAGCTAACAGGCTGAAGAAACCTTCAAGACTGCCCAACAACCAGACCAATGACAGATGGAAGAAACAGAATGAAACACACTGATAACCCCCAACCTCCTCCATCCCCTCCAATTCATACAAACCAAAAGCCACAAGCTATGGTGTGATCCATCATTAGCATAGATTAACGTACTCTAACGTGAACGGATGCTGTCTCTGCAGGCTGACTGCCTCCATGACGCCTGTGTTTTATCTCAGACCGACAGACAGCAGCGTAAGTGAGGACGAAGCTAAATAAAGAGCAGCGCTGTGATTATACCACTTCATTTATGCACAGGGAAAACTGGTGGGGAAATTGACACTGAAAATTAGCACAAAGATTAACATGAGGGTTATGTAAGTAGTTATTTGTAACAAATTAGAGATTTATCCCCCACAAGAATGAATTTTCTGCTTAAAATTAGTAGAGTTGGTTGCGTAAATCCTTGCTGACCTACATACTCCGTGTGGAAGGTTCGGTTTTCATTTACAGCTAACAATCGAACAGAACATTTGTTAACAAGCAGAATGAAACTTTGAAAACAAAAGGCTGATCAGCAAGTCTGCACTCATGGAAAGAGAACTGATCAAAAATGATCATCTGCAATCATAGACACACCAGCAGCCTCTGTTCTCAGATCAGATCTGGTTGTGTTGGTGGTCCATAATCCCAGTGTATCTGTGTTTACAAACAGCAGACATGTGATCATTGATACGTTTTTACACGAGTCAACAACAACACCAACAACCTTCATATTAGTGAGACGACTCATGGTGTTCAAAGTAGTGAATGCATGATGACATTTAGCTCTGGAGCAGGGAAGGGCATTGATTTTCAAAAATTCAAATAGTCGTTAATGAATTTTTTAAAAATCAATAAGTATACACGATTATTGTTTTGTCATGAAAATTGTTCTTCCCTTTTTTTCCCTGTGCCTGGTAGTAATGCAGTGCTACTGCCAGAAGGTGGTAACACACCTACAGGCAGTTTTCATCCACTATTAACAAAAGAAGAAGAATGACCACAAAGCAGAAACATGCTAGGCATTAAAAAAGTCTGGTGTGGAGCTTTCGACCGTAGTAGTCCATTAGTGCCGAATCATTATTGATTAGTATTTTTGCTTGATATGCCCATCCCTACTCTGGAGGATGACAAACTCAACTGTTTTGTTCCCAGCTCTAGAATGAAGGGTTATTGGATTTAAAGCGACGTGGGCTCGGCTCACTGCCACAGCAGCTGCGATCCATTCAGCCTGTGGCGTGGTAAAGGTAAACCTGGTGCATCTGACAGGGGTTATTAATTTGAGCGCTTTCCAAACGTATTTGTGTAAAGATTATTTGGATGTGGAGGAGTGGTGGTTTCATTTTAAGAAAATATGTGCTTCAATTTGAATTATGGGTATTAATTTAGAAAATGAACACCCAGCCATGGTGGCCTTGCCCCACTCTATCCTTGATTTAAGTGGTGTAAAGAGGAGAGAAAAAGTAACACCAGTCAATCTTTTCTGCATGATTGTGCATTGACAGGGCGCACCAATCAAATCACAGACAGCAGTCAGAACAGGCACCTGCTTTAAAGAGAGCTAATCTAGTAAAAGGGAGAGATGCTAATTTTAAGAGTCACTCATTAATCTTCATTCTACTCCTCTGGCATCACTGCCATAATTTGAATAAGATGGTGTTTTGTTCAATGCAGCTTCATTATCTACTGGTAGAATGATGTTTAATGTTCGACATGAAAACATCATTAGTTATTGATCTGGTCACAACCTGGACATGGAGGCAAGGCAGACAAACTGCCACCAATGTAGAGACAACTTTAGGAAACCGATTTAGGAAAAGATGCTGTAGTTCTTCTGATTAACTTTTTAAACAAGAGGCAGTCGTAGCAACAGACTGGTTTCCTTACAGAGGTCATTTTCCTTATGATGCTGGTGCATTATAATTTATAAATCCATAATGTCAACCTCAATACACAAAACTATTTTATAAAATGTTGAAAAAATGTTTTTGATTCCAAAAGTATCACAAGAGCCACAAAAGTTAGACAGTTAGATGTGCAGCAGCCCTCCTCCTCCTCCTCCTCCTCCTCAGTTAAATATGCTGACTCATATGCAGTCAGATAGTTGTTGATGGGACAGAGGATCGGGAGACGGTGGAGGCAGAGGGTCCACCAGGACCACATACCTGTCCCTCAGTGAAGACCAGTGACGCTGGTTGAATAGCAATGCTCCAGGAAATGGGAGATTATACTTTGATTGGTTAAATTATGTTATGCCCAAAACACACCTGTGAATAATTAGGGGACTAAGTACAACTTGTGTGCCATGAATGCACTTTAGATCATTTAAAGAGGACTCGAGTCGCCCTGAAGCCAACAGGAGGGAAAACTGTCAGCTCTGCAGAATGTCATTAGTTCTACTGTTAGTGAAAAACTCCAGCATCTTTGAACATTTTGTCTTCCAATCAAAATGCATCAAACTTAGCAGGATGTGATTAAAAAGGTCTCGGTAACAAACTCAGAGTCAGACCTCAGAAGTGTCTCCAGCTGGTGTCACAGCCTGAGGCTCACAGCTGTGTGTCCTACAGATGACAGAGAGTCAACATAGGGGCCACTTCAGCAGAGCAGCCAACACACCAGGGCTGCTGAGCTGGAATCATGTCAGACTCCATCACCATCTAAACACACTTATGAGCTCTTTTGAAATCTGGTTTTAATATTTATGTTCCTGTAAAGCCTCTTTAAAATCAAACTGTGGGCACAAATCATCTCTTGTTTGCCCACACAAAACAGAGCACCAGTAAGTCTGGCAAGATGGTCCAATCCCATGTCTCTACCCCCCAGACGCAATACATACTGACCCCCTCCACATATAGATTTAATCTACCAGATCTGGATTAGGATCGGGGTCTGGATCCAATTGCACGTATTGGTGGATTTATTTTGTAGGCCTATTACTACTGTATATTTCATGATACTGTCAGAAAAGGTCGCATCTCAATCTTGAAGAAAGTGAAAACTTGATCCAGAATCTTTTTCTGTTGCTGGATCCAACCCGTCACAAACTTTCATCCAAATCCTTTGAAGACCTTGAGATATTTTGAACATTTCTATTTTGATGAGGAGTAATCACATAACCACCTGTAGCTCTAGTTGTGGAGATAATCATCTGGAGTGTTCAGTGGCCTCGTAGTCCCTCTCAGGGTTATTATTAAGAACTATGAGGAACTGTAAGGTGTCCTTAGGAAAGATGTGGTTTTCTGGTCAGTGAATCAATATATTGAAGCCTTAACAACACACCTGATAATTAGAAACTCAGGTTTCTGAGCAGTACTTAAAGTGGGATCAGTCATACATTTCCTGGTGCTTCTCCCTGAGTTTTATGTTAATTCTACTTTGGTTTTGTGCTGGTCTGTATGGGTAGCATCGTGAATTTCAGTTTTATGGACATTGTAAATTAGCTTCTCCCAATAAAAATTAAAGAAATAATAAAGAACATATTTTGCCAGAAAATTAAATAAAGAGCTATTTAATTGCACTTATAAATCAACACTCTAAATTGTGATACTTTTTCTGAATTGTGACATTCCCTGTAGGCTAGACGCTGATAGCTTTAAGTCATATGACATTGTTTACAGTATGTCACCCAAGAAAGAGCCACATGACATATTTGGTCCAATCAGCATCTCGTGTGCTACATCACTACCGGTTTGTTCACTTAGTGCATATCTGCTAATCAATGAGCTTTAGTGATGTTTGTCAGCTCAGACCTTCGTCTCCAAACACATCTAAAGTCACCACTTGTGATCAAATCTCACTTCACTAAATGCTCCAGCATGCAAATAAACATGTAAGTCATTTTCCTGAAAATTGATGGGAGGGTTAGGCATGTGGCAGAGAAGATCCCGTTACAATTTGGAGAGAATCTGGAAAAAGGAGCGGTTTCAGGATTTTTCTAACTTATTCTAACAAGTGATTACATTTTGGGAAGACTGTTCTCATGGGAAAAGAATCTACTTACAGGTGTTGCATATAAATAGGACCTGTTGGGAAGAAGGGACCTTTGGGAGGGAACACTCAGCCTTGGCGGAGGTTTGCGGTCTTGAACGCTCTTGTTTGAAAAGTAATTTCCAATCGTAATGAAGAAATCTTGCTTAGGGAACCCCTTATATACTACAATCATGTGTAATTTTTTTTTTATTACTTTTTTGTGGCTTTTTATGCCTTTATTGGACAGGACGGCTGAAGAGGTGACAGGAAATGTGGGAGAGAGAGAATCGGGGGGAGACATGCGGCAAGTGGCCATGGGTTGGAATCGAGCCCGGGCCGACCGCGTAGAGGACTATAACCTCGGTTCATGGGGCGAGCGCTCTAACCACTGCGCCATCTGCGCCGCCCCATCATGTGTAATTTGATGCAGATCCAGATCATAAGAAGAAGAATTGTCAGACAGAGGTCATGTTATTGGAACCAATGAATCGTAACTAATAGGCCTAGAGAAGTGGGAATAAGTCTAATTTTGCATGCTCCTGGTCACAGGATGTTGATCTATGTTGTGGGAACAACATGGACATTACAAAGAAGACGTGTTTTATTTTATTGCTCAGACCTGTTTGAAGATTCAAGCTTTACATTACAATGTGATTTAGTCCCGAGACTTGTTGCTGCAACCATACATTCTCAGTCAGGAGTCATTTGTATGTACAGCAAAATGACAATAAAGTTTGATTTGATTTAATTTGTTCACAATTTCTACGACACTGCATGAAGACACTGATTGCAGCTACGCCTCTTACTTCAAGTACAAGCAGTGAGTGTGGATTACTGATTGTTTGTGCAGCCTCGCCCTTCGAAAGCAGACATTTGCTGTTACTGATGGTGATGTTTTTGGGCTGTAAATAAACCTGAAGGTGTGGGGTACCTTCAGTCCATGTCAGGCTGGATTTTATCCTTTTCATCTCTGTGTGCTCGTGTTGTCCAGTTCTTATCATTCTGTATTAGAGAAAACAGAGAAGCTTGTCTTGTCTGTGTTTTTGGGGGGGGGTTCTGATTCTGCTGATGGTCGGTGCTCTGCAGAGCGGGCAGGTTGGAAGCCTGCTGGCTTTGAATTAAAGAGGACAGACTCCTTCAGGCCACTCTGTCAATGCCTGAGTGGGAGCCATTAAACCACTGCTCCTATATTTGGCTCCTATTCTACCCCGTCTTCAGCCAAGGTGCTCTCCTCAATTGCTCTATCCACTTCTACATCTGCAGTAATCACCAGATTTATCTTCATCCATTCATCTTTTCTAGCTCGACCCTGCATGGTAGTCATGCATTTTGTTTTTGTTATTGTTCAGATGTATCCGCCTATCACTCAGCCTCTTTTCTTGGCTCTACATTTTGTTCTTTTCATCAGTGTTCCTGCAAAAATAATAAGCAAGAGTAGAGTGTGCCATCTGTAAGTCCTCTGGTTTTTTGTTTTTTTTCAGCAGCGACCAGCAATTATGGACAGAGAGTCAAGAGACACAAAAGATAATGGCAGCGGCCAGTCGATAGCTGGCCATCATTTTCCAGCATCACAAGCTCATATTATGTCACTGATGAGTCAATTAGTTGAGTGGCAAGCAAACATATTACTGTCCACATTTTGATAACCTCCAGGAAACATTCACTGTGTCTTCCTTTTACATCAAAAGTATAATGTTTTGGATTTTAGACAAATCAAGACAATTGATTTGCCATAAGACACTTTTTTGTCATTATAGATATAAAAGGAAATTATGTTTGGTGGCTCAGACAAATAGCACAAGTCAAATTACCACTAAAAGAAAATGATGACAAGATGAGAACAAAGTAAAAAGAGCAGCAGTGCAAACCTCCACCAGGGCTACACAATCCTACACACCTGACCCGGGACCCACCCCTCCACAAAGCTGTTGAAATCTGTCCAGTTTTTGCTTAATCCTGTGAACAATCCAATAAACTAGACATCACTCAGAGAGTACAAACCTCCCCCAAGTTTGCCAAGTTTACACATTATGACTTAAACCCACCAGTCCCCTGATTGGCTGACCCACATCATGTGACCCTGGACCATGAAAACCTGCCCCTAGAATCTGGATCACATTGGTATCATTATTAGTCTGATAGTTATTCTAGAAAAACTAGATTTCACTGATGTTGGTTTTCTTCAGGATCTAGATCAGGAACTGTTGAAGATAAATTTGACCTCTAACTGAATCTGATCTCAGGTCAGTCTGGATCATTATTAGTATTATTTATCTCACAATAGTGAATTTTCTGTGAGCCCTATAAATTTTAACTTTCTGGATTACCAGATCCAGAATATGACTTCGATCCAGATCAGACTCTGATGTGTTCTAGATCTTATGATGATGTCATGTTTGTCCAATCATTGTAGACATTATCCATGAAGTCAGAAGATAAAATCCACAATGGTAAAGAATCCTTTAGAAACATTCTGGATCCAGATGATGACCCGGATCACCACCAAAATCTGATGGCTTGTTACTCGGACGATACCATAACTCTACAAAACATCTCATCAAAATTCATCCACAACCGTCTGAGTAATCCTGCTAACAAACCAACCAACACCTGTAAAAACATGACCTCCTTGGCAGAGGTACTTACTCTCTCGCAATATTAAAGATAGTGAAGAAAAAATCATGAATGCCCCTTACGGGGCTCTTCCCTGCCACATGCCCAACCCTCCCAAAGTTTCATGAAAATCCGTCAAGTAGTTTTTGTGTAATCCTGCTAACAGCGAGAGGCTGATGAAAAATGGCCTCCTTGTCACAATGACATAAAACAGTGACAAACAACAAGAAGCATAAATATGATGATATATGTGTGTCCTTCAATAATATCAACAATAAATGACAGAAGCAGGTTTGTCATGAAAAACAGCACATAATAAGTCAGATTATGGCACAATATAAAAGTCTTGTTTACAGTAAGTCTTAAATTCTTACTTAAATTAAAAAGTACAGAATGTCTGTTTGCTGCTGTTTCCATCTTTTATTCATGCAGCAGACCTCCGGGTCATGCTGAAGCATATCAGATGGCCTGCTGCCACAACCCTCCACCAGCAGACACTCATAAAGAGGCAGAGGGAGTAAGACAGGAAAAGTTGGAGAGCTTCTACATTATTTGGTGAAGTTGGGAGCAATAAGAAGGGAATAGCTGTGTAGGGATGTTGAACAGAGAGGACAGGATGGCAGAATATTTAAGGGCAGTGAGTGACAGAAAACCCAGACACTCACTGACAAAATCCGACATCATTAGACCATAAGTTCCTGACAGACCGACAGACCGACAGCCCTATGCCACATGCCTTTTGTTTTTGTTTTTTTAAATCCAGTCAGTAGGGTTCCTGTTAGTTCACTTGGTAGAGGATATGCCACATGTACAGAGGCAGGATCCCTGCTTCAGACACTGCTGCATGTCATCCCCCACCTCTCTCTCCTCAGGGCTAAAGAGAAAAAAATCCCATACAGCTCGCATGGTGTAATCCTCTTGAAGCAAATTAACTTACATCCATGTTAGTGTTGCTGTTAAATGAGGTGTGATCAGCAGCATTGTTGGAGCAATGCTATCTTGAGGCAGCAGAAAGTGATTTGAACCCATGACCAACAAAAACCTCTAAAGTCAAAGCTGCAGTATTTTTACTGCTATTTAAAGGACAAATCAGATGAAACTACATAGGAGGCTTCACAACACAGAACACTCTGGTTACACACTAGTGATGCACGGATAGCCTCTAACATCATATCCACCTGAACCAATGATTGTCTCTGATTCAGAGACTCCGCCCTCGTGGACATTTGACGTCACCTCTAGTGGCGCCCCAGGATTTTCAGGAGGACGTCTGTTCTACTCCAAACTGTTTGACTGTATGAACCTGGACTGTGTGGGACCTTTAGGATGTGTGGATGTGTAGAAGAACACCTCCTCCTCCTCAAGTCATGTTTAGAATGTTATCAATGTATAAAAATCTCCAAGTGAAGTCCATACTACTTGACAGAGCACAAACTGATCTGCCAATGCGGACACAACTGCTTGTGTGTAATACTCTAAGTAAGAGTTGTCAGCTAGTTCAGCTACTCTCTGCTGAACATTTTAGATCTGTTAATCAAAAGAATTCTTCTGAAACATCAACTATTAAATTATGTGACCAGAAAGACACCAACAAATCTGAGGAAATTTGCTGAGCCACAAAAGCATCATCTGGTTTACAACAGAGTTAAAGTGGGACTTTACAGGTGGGGGGTACTAAAGCAGGTGTAACAGCAAAAGTCAGACCACGTCCAGAGAAAATATGTAATTTAATAAATTTATATCTTACCATATACCTAAAATATGTCCAATCTCATTCCATCATTTCCAGTATGACATTATCAATGACCCGATGCACCCACTCACAGCTGTACCGACAGTAAAGTCATGTGACTACATGGTTTTAAGATGATAGAATATTGAGTATTATTGTTTTCTACAAATCAGACATCAGATATGTCAAATAAACAACATATATGAAATTAAGTGTCATCACTTAGTACGTACATGGAAAATGATCATCAGTAGTGCTGTTCCCTCCCCACTGTGGGACTAATAAAGGGATATCTTATCTTAAATTCAAGTCCAGTTCAACAACATGACATCATTTCTATACATTTAAGAATGTGAATAAACACCAGCACCATCCTAATAAAGGAGCCTCTGACCTGCACAAATAACAGCCAGGTTTACTCTGAGTACAACGATCCATCAGCAACAGTCATGAAGACTGCAGTTTAATTTGACCTCACAGTGAGACACATACCTACAGGTGAGAGCCCTCTACCTTCATCAGGTGTCTGAATGTCTCCTGTAATAAGAGGAGCACCAGGGTCCAAAAACAAACTCACACAATATTAAATGTTTACTTTTACATACAACCTTCAACCCAGCGCTCACTTATGGTGCTAGCATCAGATTTAGCATGAATAAATCAATTACAGCAGGTACTGAAGTCTGTCCCTACCTTTAAAACGTCTTCCTCCTGGTTTTAGTCCTTGATTGGAGTAATTACAGGATGTCACTTTCCAGCATCATGTTAGGTCCACCATGATTCTGATTAATAATGTGTTTACATCATTAGCCGCCATGCTAACATCAGCTAGCTGCATTCAACTCTCTCTCAGGCTAACAACCAGCAGGTGGATGGTTAAAAACTCTTATTAACAGTTTGTTAGTGCAGCGACATGAAGCTTAAAGGGTTAAACACGTTTCTAACAATCAGAAATATTAAAACTGAGTCAAACTAAAGGCTCAAGGTGACATCTGGGCGCACAGAGAGTACATCTATTACCTATTCATGGAGTTGACGCTAACTTCTAGTTAAGAAAGTACCCGGATGGGCGGGCCTGACCCCAAAGCGCCGTGTCGGTGGGGGCGTGGCCTTGAGTGACTTGAGTGTCTTGGTGGCACCAGATGGAAGAAATGACCATTATAGATAAATACAAATTTTAAAAAAGAAACTATTATTATTATTATTATTATTATTAATAATGTTTTTATATTTTCTTGAGGGTGCTGAGATGAAACCTCAAACTAGGTCTAAAATCACCCATTCTTAAAACAACGTGCTTCAGATCATGTTTATGAACAAACTGATGGACAATGGAAATGAAAATATTTCATTGTTTTATATGTTGCTGTGTGACACATTCAGATCTCTGCATTCTGCCATAGATGAAGTGTGATGATGTGTCTGAGGTTTGTGGAGATTCCAGCCTCACTCCTCCAAATTTTTGTTGGAGAGCTGCCACTTCTGATCCCATATGACGAAGACTGTCAGCATGATGGAAACTTTTAATGGCTGAACACGTTCAGCAGAGAGAGACAACAATACGGGGGAATGTTGGGAGAAAGTGTTTGAATTAGCAGACAGGCCCGAATGGCTGGATGTGATTGTGTTAAATTAAAAAGCTGTGTCTGCCTGTCAGACTGGCTGCACTTTTTGGCTGGTTGTACTATTGTTTACGCCAAAACTGAAAACCTCGACACAATGGAATCCATGGTGAACACTTGTACTTTTAATAAACCTCCAATCTGCACCTGCAGTGCAACAACAAAAATGTTTCCTGAGTTGTGGCCTGTTTCACACCCTGAATACTTGGTGAGTGTTGTTTTCATCAGGAGACAACAAAATACTGACGATTTGACCAACTTTTAATCAAACTTTTTAACTTACTAATGATGAAGTGTGATCAGGCGTGGTAAGGACGACATGACATCACTTCTGTCCACTCACACCAGTCAGTCTGGATTCTTGTAAACTGACCAAAATAAGGTTTGAAATGGACTCCTTTCACTGGCGGAATTTGCTGCTTTCGGACTCCTGAACAGATATTCTTCATTAAGTAACATGACTCACAACCTTTGTCCCTGGTGTCGACCAGTCTGCCCAATGATGTCTATGAAGCTGTTGATTCAGTCCACACTTGATGAAGGTGGTTCAGGGTTCAACCCCCGCCTCAGTAGACACTCGTTATGGCTGAACCCTCACCTGGTGTCTGCACTCATGTTTCTTGAAAAGGCTCTAGATGAAAGTGTCGACCAAATGAGCGATGGCGTAATGATCCATTGTTGAAGTGAAGTCAGGGCAGCGGTGGAGGAACATCCACACTGTTGATTTTCTGTGATTGCTTCTGTGAATGGCTCCTTAATCAAACCACTGAATGGATCGAATGGTCTTACTGCTGATTAGATGGCCGTGGCTCGGCCCACTAGAGATGACATGTCCTCCATCTCTCTCATCATTCATTCGCTCTCATTTTGCCTGCACCTGTTTTCCTCTCTCACGTTCTTCTTTTAATATAAAACAACGGCGCATTTGTTTGTTCACTCTGACTGATTCACAAGCAGTGTTTGATTTTAAAATAGCACGGCTGCATTCAAATAAGTGTATTAGCAGCGTTAGCATCTCGTGTGATGTTTTACATATGCACTTTGGAAACAAAGAAAACACATGTCATCCTTTAGTGTCTCTGTTTCATGGTGGTTGATCTCGTCCTCTGAGGGTAAAGAGCTCCTGGACCTCCTGCCGTCTCCCCAGTTAGAAGCCTTTTTCACTTCTTCTTCTACGAGTATCACACCCCCATCCTCTCCTGCCGCCTCGCCGGCTCGCTGATATCACCAATTAGGCGCCGTTGCTCCCTCCACTGTTGGCTCAGAGGCAGAACGACGACGACTTCCATAACTCACTGGCAACTTTTAGACAGGAAGCTGAGGCGCAGTAAAGGAGCAACAGTTTTATTCTTGCAAGGCCACACAAGCTGCTTTGCTTCATAGCAGCTGCAGCTGAGCATTCACTGTGGGGAAGAGTTAAATGATTCAAATGAGCTCCGGAGGTCACAATCAAAACAGCACCTTGTTCACTAAAAACAAGGGAGAGGATCTGAATGAACTTCATCCTTGGACGTGTTGCAGTAAAGGGTTCAGCAATGAAAGGAGGCTCAGTGGAGAAACCTGCAGTTCCTGTTTCTGATCTGATTCTTACTCGTTTCTTTGTGATGTCGAGATTTTATATTGATTTAATTTTTTGAAAAGCGACCCATGTTTTTATAAACTTTGAGTCTTTTGTTCTCATCTTTCTTCACTTCCTCCATTTCTCTCTCTCACTACCTTAATCTTTACAACAAGGCAGCTCTGACAGTGTTTCATATTCTGCTGCGCTGCAGTGGGTTTCAAGATAAAATGTGCCTGCACTGATTCCCAAACCGATCCATTCAGATTCCACACATGAACACTGCTGCCAACTGATAACAGATCCTCCTTTCACGGAGATGGAGAGACAAATGGGCTGGAGGAGAGTTTGAAGGGAGGCATTCAGACGACGAAATAGAACGACAGAGAGAAATTATTGAAGAAAATGAGATGGAGAAGGAAAAGACAGATTGAACATGGATGTCTGCTAGGAGTAGATAGAGATTTAAGATGGGAAAAAGAAAAGTGAGAGAATGGATGAGAAACGAGATTGAGACAGAAAATAGAGACAACAAAAGAATCTAAACAGATTTCAAACCTCCACCAAGACAGCTCAGTTTCCCCATGACGTCCCCTGATTGGCTGACCCTCATCATGTGATCCTGGACCAGGAAAACCTGCCCCTAGAATCTGGATCACATTGATATCATTATTAGTCTGATAGTTATTATAGAAAAACTAGATTTCACTGATGGTGGTTTTCTTCAGGATCTAGATCAGGAACTGTTGAAGATAAACCTCTGGACACACGGCTGGTTTAAGAGACAGGAAGCTGCAGGGAAACAGCTGCCAGGTAAGAAATCCAAAACAAACCTACACACAGAATTCCCTTTCATTAGACATGTTTTAGTTTGAATTATGCATTGAAACTTGACCAAATAATAAAAATGATATTTATTAATTTACTAAACACTGCATTGTGGGTGGAATGCATTTTGTACACCTAGGCTGGTAGTTGAGTGGGAGTTTACCTTTAACTGATACTGTATGAATAAATCATCGTGAAGCCAGAGGTCACGATTTATGTGCTCACAATAAAGTTTGAAACCTTGTACACTTGAAAGATTATACTTTGTTGGCACAGGAATTTTAAGATGCAGTAAGGATGGAAGGAGCAAAATGCAAGGAAGGAAGGGAGAAAGGAAGGAAGGAAGGAAAAAAGATGAGGGAGAGTTAAAAAGTGCTAGAAATAAAAAGATCAAACCTGAGTGTAATCTTGAAGGAATAAAAAGTGGAGTTGGGATAAAACACTTCCTTTTAGCAGAACATGTTGATAGAAGAATTATTCCAGGTGATATTTAAGACGATAAGATAAGTTAAGATGATATTTCTGTGAAGTGACCTTTGACCTCAGATGTTTCTCCAACCAGAAAAACAGCCGCCGACATCAGACCTGCTGTAGGAGGCTTGTGATTGGGAGGTCAGCATTAACAGAAAAAGCTAGAAACATGTTTCAGAGGATGAATAAAAGAATCCCCCTCAGAGAGCTGACTGGATCACAGACCTGTGGAAGTCTGACAGAAACACATTATCACCTCAGAAAGCTGAAAAATAAGAAAGTCCACACGTTTACCTGTCTGGAGTTCTAATATAGAGTGAAAGGTGGAAAATTCTAAGAACACAGAGTCATAGAAGA
>CM075202.1:465000-482500 GCA_037577475.1 Chaunax sp. Z400
TGTGTGAACTGTTCCTTTAAGTAAATAAACAGACCAATCAAAGCTGAAGCTGCCTCGAAATGTTTTTGTGCTGCGGTGGAAGAACAAGGTTTGAGCCGTTCATTCGCTGCCAGCAGGCGCTCCTGTCCTCAGAGCTCAGCCTCTCAGGTTATTTTGGGGGTCAGCTGTCGCCTGTCCTTTCAACAGGACCCTCCTCCTCCTCCTCCTCCTCCTCCTCTCTGCCTCTGTCTATTCTTCACCTCCTCTCCTTCACTCCACTGATCCTGGTAAGATTGTTTTCGTTCTCTTTCCCTTTATAAATCTCATGTTTCTGTAGAATATTTGTTTGAATCCACATTGTTGCTTAAATTCAAATAGAAGCGTCATTTTGTGCATCTTCCTTCAGTAGATTTGCTTAGAAATCAAATTGGATTTTATTGAAATAACCATTCTAATAGTTGGCTGGTTTGTTTAGACATATGCCACTCAAATAATGTGCTTTATTATAATATACAAATATGAAAAACACATGGAGGTCGACCATGGTGGCTGCCATGATGCAATAAGTGACTTTGTCATTAAGAGTCTGTAGATTAGTGAAATAATCACTTCTTTCAGTCACACTGTAGCAGATCATACATTATTAGAGTAAACAGTAACAGGATTGTTGTCTGTTTTTGGTTGTCTGTTATTTTTGCCTGTTGCCTTTAATTAATTTTCTTTTTCATCACTAACAAACTGATGTTGCTGCTTTGGAGGCAGAAGTTTGGCATAATTTGGAAACAGAAGCAAAACATGAAAACCTCTTTTGAAGGATTAAATGATTAGGAGGTTATTTTTCTTTGATCCTGATTTTATTTTGGAAGTAAAGAAGTTTTGCCTGAAAACATGAATATTGATATTGTGACTCAGACATTTGTATCGCATAAATAAGTTGAACTTTTATGTTAATGAATCATTACTGTATCTGTCTGTTATTTCACCTCTCAGAGCCTTTATATGTGGTGTTTCTAGTATTTTGTCCGCCTCCTGTTGTTAATGATTTGCACATACAGTACTTACATGAAGTAGAGATTTTAAGTGGCTGACAGCTTCAGGAGGAGGGACTGTGATTGGCTGGGTAACCTAGTGGGTGGAGCCTGATGGATAAGAGCATGAGTGTGACCTATAGCAGGTAAACAGAGAAAGTAGTTGTTGAATAAACGCACAAATTCCCATGTTTCCTACAGTGTGTGTGTATCATATGTGTGAGGCTGTTTGACCATATTTGGGCGTTCTCAGAATAGATGAGCCTCTAACAGGTGTGTGTGCGGGACGGGGGGGCGCTGGTTGGCTCAGACGGCTAATTTTAACTTCCAGATACAATAACGGTGGCAGCAGTCATGTTGCAACAGAGCTGTGAGGATAAACAGACAACAAGATAAAGGCATGGTGTCAGCTCATTTAGGGCATGTCTGACTCTGTAAAGGGGGAAGTAAGGAGCAAAGGGGTTGTATTTAGTCCTTTTCATGAATTCAACCAATCAGAGTTCATCTCCATCCCCTTTAAAGCCAGCTGTGTCTCACCTGGATCATTGCTATTTAACCAGCTGGTCTTCACTGAGGGAAGAACTGGAATAGATCTAGTGATGCAGCTAATCACAGACTGCAGATCCATCAGAAAAATCATCATTCTGATCAATAGCTGATGGGATGCAGGTGGCTGAAATATTGATGACATCACCTGCAGCGATCCCCAGTCCAGGTTCATACAGTGAAACAGTTTGGATTAGAACAGACGTCCCCCTGATAAATCCTGAGGCTCCGCTAGAGGTGACGTCAAATGTCCATGAGGGGCGGAGTCTCTATATCGGAAAAAAATATTGTTTTGGGTCGATGAAATTCTACATGCAGATTTAGATGACGTCAGAACCAATCCATGTACTGGTAGCTGTAACTGCAGCCTTAGCTATAGCTATAGCTGTACCTGAGGGCTGCGGTGTGTAGCTGAAGGAAGGGACTGGGGCAGACATTTCTTTTTCATGACAAACAGAGAGAGCACATAGAGGATTAAATAAGAGGCTTTTTGGGTTCTGATCTGAACAGATCAACAACTCAGAAGCCAACAGTCGATGAGCCCCATAAGAAAAATCAACCCTGATCATGTGTTTTTTCTCCTGACCTGCCAAAGCCTGAAACACTCATGTTAAGTTTTAGTTAGTTTGCAAACTGTGCTGTTTTCTGTGATCCCTTCTGTGCTAAATAATGAAGTGACTGCAGAAACATTTGGTCCTTCTATTGTTCCCAGAACACTGAGGATGGAGATGTCAGTGAAAGCAGCGGAGGTGTTGGTGCCTCCCCAGCCAGATGTAGCGTCCTCCTCCTTGGACAGCGCTGAAGGAGACGCAGCGGCTTCTCCTGCTGCCCGCAGTCCCTCCGCTGACTTCTTCGACCCCATGGAGGAGTTCAGCCGGCAGCTGAAGGACATCATCAGCACCTACGGCTCTGCAGCCAGCGTCTTGGACAAACAGGTCAGGTGACCCAGACCCGGTTCATAAAGGTAGACTCGTTTTGTCCTGACCTCTGCTGATATAAATTATGTTTCATATTGTTTTGATTGTATCAGAGGACGATGGAGGCAGAGCTGGAGAAGATGAAGGAGGCAAAAGATGACATCACAGTTACCATGGAGACAGGTGAGATATAAAGATGCTATAAAAGTGATATTATCGGCAGGTAAGAATACATCTGATGCAGCTGCAGAGTAGGTCAACATATTCTGACTTCTATCCTACATTTCCCATGATGCTTCTGGATGTAGCCTTTCATTAATGGTCTTGTGTTATACAGATAACTTATTAAACAGAAGTGGGTCATTCTGCCCAGAGAGTACTTTTACTTTCAGGACTTAAAGTATAATTTGTATACAATTATACTTTTATACTTCAGTCAGGTACTTGGGTTTTGAATGCAGAACTTTTACTTGTACTTCTACACTGTGGTATTATTACATTTGCTTTGTTACTGTCTCTCTACAGAGGTCTCTGTCATCATGCAGACTCTGAACCAGTTCTCTTCTCCACAAGACAAACTGGAAGATCTGGTCAGGAAATACGCTGAACTGGTGAGAACTGTTTTTATATATTTCAATCTGCAACACTGGTAAAACATGCATGGCATGAATGCACTGAGGGTGTGTCCATCTTGGTAGATGGACGATGCATAATCTGTGTGTAAAGTTCATCTAACTGCTGGCCTGTTGAATGATTACAGTCATGATGCTTCTCACCCTCCAGCTCTGTGTGTTTGAGTGCAGGCAGCCTCGCGGCGCTGCGATGAGAAGAAGCTCTGTGTCCTGCAGCAGAGGCTGTCCGTCCTGCTGGAGGAGACCCGGAGCAGCGGAGCAGCTCGGAGCAAACTGGAGAGTCTGTGCAGGGAGCTGCAGGGACATTACAACATACTGAGGGTCAGTGCGGCTGCAGCCAATCACCAGAGACTTTTTATTCTCCATCACTTCTTGAGGAAAACATTCTGAAATGTGTCTCCCTCCAGGAGGAGACCCTTCAGCACTGCAGGGAGGATGATGAGAAGAGGACGGAGATGGTCAACCACTTCCAGGTGAAGCTGACAGAGATCCAGGCTCAGATCGAGCAGCACAGCGCCCGAAACGAGAACCTGTGCCGGGAAAACACCAGCCTGACAGACAAGCTGGAGGGTCTAATGAACCAGTGTGAGCTGAGGGAGGAGGTACGGATGAAGATCTAGAACATCCAATCAGCCATCAAGGGGAAAATCCTTAAAAAGTTCATCTGCAACTTTTTTGATCATTTGATGAATATCTGTGACAGAATGAGCTGTTTGAGTATGATAATTAGGACTTTAACTATTTTACAGAACAAATTACCCAC
Organism: Chaunax sp. Z400; assembly: GCA_037577475.1. NCBI lineage: Eukaryota > Metazoa > Chordata > Actinopteri > Lophiiformes > Chaunacidae > Chaunax > Chaunax sp. Z400. The sequence goes on from CM075202.1 coordinate 468,866, forward strand.
AGTTTGATGGATGGAACGTTTCAGACTCTTCTTCTCTCTGCAGAGTTTGGAGAAGATCAACAAACGTCGCGACCTGCAGCAAAAACTGACTGAAGCCAAACTGCAGCAGGCCAACGCTCTGCTGACCGAAGCCGAGGAGAAACACAAGAGAGAGAAAGAATACGTGAGTTTAAATAAACATCTTTATTCATATTCTACCCTCTGCATTATGGCATCACTTCAACTGATCAACACATCGTATTTAATGCAACTAAATTCAACATCACTCACATAGATTATTGTTATTCCTAATTAATTATGCCTCCTGCATTATTCTGCATTAGATTTCCAGTATTGGACTTTTCTTGATTATATTTTTGCTGTTAATATTATTTAATATTTGCTTTTTTCATTTTTTGTCTGTTTCTTAAATATTAAATTGATTGAACTGATTTTCTAGAATTGCCGCTGTGATTTGAAAGATTGTTAACATACATAATTACAAACAACAACTTGTTGATTTTGTACACATCTTTATACAGTTCTCAGCAGTGATCTTACTGTATTTGTGAACACATGAATGTATAAAGGCCAACCAGATTGACTGTGTATTGTCTCTGTTGCCGTAGTTGCTTAGGGAGGCTATTGACAAAACAAAGAAATGCTTCGCTATGAAGGAGCAGGAGCTGGCCATGAAGAAGAAGGTAAAGAGACGTCTGTAATGTGACTCTGTCTGTTCTCTTCTAACCAGTTACTGATTCAGGCTGCTGAGTGGAAGCTGCAAGCTCAGACACTCAGAGAACAGGGGACTATCATGCAGGCACAGGTGAATATCACTGACCAATCAGCAGGACGAGTCCAATCATAACACAGTAACAGGGCTGTTAACTGGTAAATTATATTTTGTTTTCCATCAGTCGCCCGCAGTGACTCCCCCTATGAGTTAAGGTTCGGCTCTATACGCCCTTTTTGCCCACTGCTGATGCCCGACCTTCTCTTGCTCCTTCATTTCTGTCTTCTCATCCAGGAGTCATAGTCCTCATACTGTGTCTCCAGTCATATCTGGTCAAAGTCAAACTGGCCTCACAGATGCTGTGTCCAGTCCCAGTTTAACATCCGGTCATGTCCACTGGGAGGGTACTGGGCCCAGTTCCCTGCAGTGACTTCTGGGTCGAGGTCCAGGCATGCTCCAGTCACCTATAGGGCCACTAGCTCTGAGCTAACTTAGCTAGCTATAGCTAAAGCTAAAGCTAACTACAGCACAGAGTTTAGTCAGCAGGAACTGGCAGTTGCTTTGAATGTTGCCAAGTATATTTTTGGAGCTACAAAATCCACCTTTAAGGACTTGAGAAGACAAAAGTACTTTCCTGTCAGATAAAGAACAGTAACTGTTAAAGAGTTGTTAACCAGCAGACAAATGTGTTCTCATCCCAGTTTAACCAGCATGTGACTGATGTTTGTTCACCTCTGTGAAAAGGATCAATCCAGGCTTGTATCAGGATTGAATATTGATTAAAAATTATCACGCAGCAGGTTTCTTCTACTTCTTTCTGTAAAGTTCCTTTTTGTTACAACTGAAACAGAATCAGGCTGGACTCCCTCATCTCTAAGGCCAAATCATGAGTATGAATGATTGATGGTGTCCAGCAGTGTGTCGGACTCATAATTAATGACCGGAGCGATTTGTAATTCATCATTTAGAGACTCTGCCGTTTATTAAAAACCTTCTGTTTCCCAGGATTTAGAGCAAAAATCAGGTCCTGGTTCTTACATCACATAATTATGTGTCTGTACTCGGCTGCGTTCTAGGAATTATGCTTTATTCAATCACAAAATGACCACATTTAATTTTCAATACCAGTAAATTTAAAGACATTAATGATTCTTTTAATCTCCACAATCATAACATTATAATAAGTCAATATAATTTGAGTAAAAGCTCAACATCCAAAAGTATTACCATCAAAATATTGTTACAAAAAGTAAAGGACTCATTCTGTAGAACTGCTTCTTTCAGCTGGTTGTTGTCCTGCTCTAAATGTTGTCGATAGCTTGTCTAAAGTCTCATCTTATCTGTAATAATACATCATAATTTATGCTGTTTTAAACACTTTGTTAAAGTTTATGAGAACTTTTAGATTGAAAAACGTGAAACAGTGAATATTTAAAGTGAATATGTCGGCTGTTGAGGGGTTGTTGTTTTGCCAGGAACCAAACTGATTTAATTTTTACACTCGTCTTTCTCGTCTTTTCTTTTGTCCACAGCTGACCCTCTACGCTCAGAAGTTTGACGAGTTTCAGGAGACGCTGGCCAAGAGCAACCAAATCTACGCCCACTTCAAAAAGGAGATGGATAATGTGGGTGTGGCTGCCTGTTGGATGGCGTTAGGTTCATTAAAGGATCAGTTTGTCTTTTTATTCTAGAGGAAATCATCTATTAATATATATAATATATCATTTATTAACTCAAAGTTTCTTAACTCCTCACACCGTCCATCTAGTTCTTACAGCACAGATTTGTTCTACTTGTCAAACATTGTAGGTTTAGTGCTGTAATTTTAACTCCTCCTTATTTTAGATGTCAGAAAAAATGAAGAAAATGGAGAAAGAGTCGAACCTGTGGAAGACGAGGTTTGAGAACTGCAACAAGGCTCTGACTGACATGATTGAAGAGGTACGTTATCTTTATCTGTATCCCCAGAAACAATCCTAATCCCATAACCTCTGCTGATTGGCTGCTGAGCTATTAACCTGCTTATAAACTGTTTTGAATGGATCTGATTGGATCAGTTTGAATCAGCAACAGGCTTAACAGTGAAGGCAGTGATTGTTATAGTGTTCTGAACTGTGATGCGTTCACTTGCTCTTATATGGATGATTTTTGGAACAATAACACTCAGTAGAGCGTATACTTCAGCCGAGGCAGAACAATCCTACATTTTTGCATATTTTATTTTGCTGGATCTGCTCCTTTATCTGGATCCACACCATTAAAAAGTCTTCTGGCTCATGTTCCATTCAGTGTGTACTGGGTCACAGTAACAGAGAGGTAGACACATGACACTGCCCCCTATAGGTAGCTGAGATAATGCAGATTGAGAGTCATTACATGGATTCATGTATCTGTGAAAGGTAATAAGTTCTATCTAGACCAGAAATAGATCCAGACCCACCATGATGGGAAATCAGATTTTAGTTAATAATGATGATTAACACATATAATGATGATAGGAGGAGGTTTACAGGCTCAACCAATCAGGTGGCTGTTTGTTTTTTTAAATCATTGGTGATTCACCTCTGATAAACAATCGTTGGGGGATTTTGTTTTGACAGCAACTGGAAACTATTTTCAGCTTGTTGAGGTTTTAGTGACGATGCTGAGGCGGAGGAATGCGCTTCTGGTTGTTCCTTGTTTGAAAGCCAAATTCCAATCATCTTATTTGCTGTTCTATTCTTATTGTCTTGTATCTCACTTCTGTTCCAGAGAACCGAGAAAGGCAAAGAGTACGATCTGTTCGTCCTGAAGATTCATAAGCTGGAGAAGTTGTGTCGCGTCCTGCAGGATGAGAGGGTAGTCCTCTATGACAAGATCAAGGAAGTCCGCCACACAAACTCCAACATCCCACCAAAGGTGTTGGACAGCTCCAACCCCGATGACATCAGCAGCACTGAGGATGCTGACAAATCTGCACTGCTGACCCCTACGGAGGTCCAGGAGATCCAGGAGGAGGACCTGGTCTTAACAGAAGACATGACCCGTCTGAGGGAGGAGCAGACCAAGCTGCAGGAGTTTGCCGCCTCCCTTTTGGCCACACCCAGAGATGACGAAGAAGAGGAAAGTCATGAGTTAGATCACGAAGAAGATGTGGTGGCCTCTGCGTTTGTCCAGTTCAAATCCAAACCTCAGGTCAAAGAGGAGGCCGTTTCAGTCCCTGAGCAGGAAGTGGAAGTAAAATTAGAGGAACCAGTTCTCCTGGATAAAGGTGAAGAGGTTCAAAAGCCAGCCGTGTCACCAGCAGAAGGTCCAACTCTTTCTGAAATGAGCCCAGAAGATGTAAAAGCAGAGGAGGTAAAGGTTCAATCCCGAGTGGAAGAAGAAAAGGTGCAACCCGTAAAACCAGATGAGAAGATCCAGCAGCAACCTCCTGAACCAGAGGCTGAGAAAGTCGAGTTCAATCCACCAACAGACCTGAAACCAGCAGCAGAGGCTGGTGAGGTCAAACCACTGGAAGAAGATGAGGTCCAGGCTGAACCAGTGCAAGCACCATTAGAAGCACCAAACAAGTCAGAATCAGCTCCGCCCTCCAAAAACTCTCCCAATATGACTGTGTCCCCCAATTCAGACTCCTCTAAGAAGCAAACTCCAAAGAAAAAGAAGAAGAGGAACACCAAGAATGCTAGCTAAAGCCGAGGACGTACAGAGGGAGTGTGTGCTGTTTTTTGGGAATAGTGTGCGTAGCTGAGATCCTACGGTGCTGTAAGAGTTTATTTTGTACCAACTGGTGCATCTGAAGTTGTTGTTTTCTCAAGATAGATTGTTACTGGATGAGGAAGGATGGAAGGAAGAAGAAGGCAATGTTTTTGTTTAATTCCAGCTCATACTATACGAGTTAATCATCTGATCATTAAAACCACAGTCATAATCACACTGTACGAGTAATAATGGCCGGCGGCTACTGCAGACCGGTCTGGCTACTAAAAAATGTTAATAAAGATTCCTTTGAATGCTCCTCAAAGGCAGGCAGAAGTTTGTTTGTGAGGCAGGAAGGAGCTGCCTTCATCATCTGTGTGGTGAAATATCTCAAATAAAAAGGACCTGCAGGTGGAAGACATGAGCAGCATGTTTGGTGATTTTGCAGAGATTTGGCGGTAAGCTAGCTACAGTATGTTAGCGGCACTTCGCACATTAACAGTTTTTTAAAAAAGCACAGAGTTTGAGGAATCGACTCAACTGATGACGGCTGAACAAAATCTCTAAAATGTCAGAAATGAATCCAACCGGCCAATGGCTGATCAGGAGCAGCTGATTGGTCTATCGCTGCTCCTCCCTCCCCCACACACACTGCACTACGGCATCAGATGAAGCTGAAATTCAGTTCGACTCTGAAATGCAGCGTGAAAATAAAAGTGTAGTTTATGCCCAGTTTTAACTGTATATTACAGTTTAAATGTCCAAGTGAACGTTTAGTTTGTTACACTACAGGAAACCTTTTCATACCAAATTGAGAGAACTCAGTTCTTTGTAGTTGTATCTGTGTCTCTTTTAATCTTTAAATCACAATCTACTAAAATAATATCTTTCTGACAACTTAACATTTTTCTGTGTTTATTGCGTTAGTGAAAAATTGATGCATCACATTGTTAGTCAAGTTTAAGTAGCTCGAGCATCAACAGCGTTTTTTTACCGCCATATTTGTGAGGATCCTAATTGTGTCTGTTGTCACACGATGGTGTGTAGATAGTGAAAGAACTTGTGAAAGAGGGGCAGATCTTTCCGTAACATCCAAACTTAATTAAATGAAGCTTGAGGGGCGGGGCATGAGTCAAACAGACGGGTCAATAGTTGGGCCTTGGCGGAGGTTTGAACTCTGCTGACTGCAGAGCCTCTAAAGGCTCATTAAACTTCATTTATGTATTAAATAGATATGTCCTTTTCAGACAGTGTGTCCGTCAACGCTCACATTCATCCGTGCGTCTTTTATGTTGGCATCAATACATCCACTAGAGGGCAGTGAAGAGTCAAACGTTTGGATAACAAATATGGCGACGTTAGAGGATGTTGTGATGATGTAACTAGTAAATACAAAAGGGAAAAAGCGGAGGTAACAATGTACTCAGCGGTGGTCTATGAGGTCAATAGAGAGTTTTTACACTTCCCTTTTTTCTTCTTCGTTGTTTCCGTACACATTTGTAACGTCTTGTTTGAATTGTAGCTACACTGCCAACCATTTCCGGTGGTTTTGCTCCTTCTTGTCGTCTCGTCTGTATTCGTTTTAAACGTAGAGCATAAATGGGCCTTTAGACCACAGATATGGTGGCTAACATTGACACTGAATAGTCTTTTCCTTTTGAAGCCACATTAAGTGACGTCACCTGTGGGTTTGTTGACAACTATTTGGAAGGGTTTTTGTTTTTTGGAGCCAGACATGACCATATTTGGGCGAGTCAGAAGAGGAGCTGGGCAGACTGCAGGTTGCGATGCCTCTATCCTGATCCTGGGTCTGACTGAGAATCTGAGGACACTTTGTGGTGGCAACTTGTCAATCACAAAGTAGCCACGCCCTAAAGCACATCCTGCTTTATGGTCACTTCTAATTTAAACGGGACCATGATTTTAAAAATGATCATACTGGATAGAAAGAGACTTTAAACTGTAGACGGGCACTGAGTGGAGCACGTACCTCATATTATGGCCTGAGAGAATTATATTGGAAATCACAGTTCTGTTCTCCTTTTCAGTAAATAAACCTTTTGACAGTTTATATTAGAAAACATTTATTTTGTATCATTAGCATTTTGCTTAGCATGGGCAAAAAAAGATTTGTTAAATCAAATAGAAGCGTAAAGTATCTTTTTATGTTCTATTTGTTTGAACCTTTTTGAATCAGTATCCTCTCATACATAATGGGGTTTGTAGCACATTTCTCTTTTTGTTAAGAGAATAATCCATCATCATCATCAACATGGTAATAGTCCATAAACATTAGGTTTTTTCATCATGAATGGAATATGACTTTAGATATTTATGGAAATGTCCAAAATAAATCTTGTAATGTTGAAGAAAATGTAAAAAAAAAAAAAAGAATTTTAAAAACCTGATCCAGTTTTTCCACCAAAATGTATCTGACTCATCTCAGGTCCCTGTCCAAACCCTCCACAAAATGTAAAGAAATCCGCTTAAGTTTTCTAATAATCCTGCTGACAAATAAACACACAAACAGACACAAGTGAAAATTTATACTTATAATAAATAAAGAAAGAAAAAAGTTCATTTTCTTACAGACAATGTGATTTATTTTCTTAAACCGGTGGAGTCACCCCCTGCTGGCCGCTAGAAAAGCTCTGTCAATGACAACAACCACCATTCTGTATACAGTAGGAGGTCTCCATGTCGTTACCATGACGTCACACCTTAACAGACTGACCTCAATCACAAACTTAAACTTAAACCTCCTCACATGTTGGGTCTAAAGTCAGGTTGGTCCTCACAAAGATACATATGACTACAACACACACAGGTTGTACTGTGATCTACCAGTAAAAACAATAACAACACAATAACACAACGTTCATATAGACACAGACAAAAAAAATGATGAATTAAGACATCATTTGTAAATTAAGTGTAACCTAACGCTGCCCTCTAAAGCTTGCAAATACATTCCAGATGACGCAGCACAACCGAATCTCCACTAGATGGAGCTGGTGAGATAGTTTTCAGCGTCTATTCAGGAGGAAGTACAACCCAACGGCCACTAGATGGCGACAGTATTCCTCAGAGCACATCTGCATTAAATGACATGAGCTTCACTCTAATTCATCATGTGTTTCATAACTTGATATTTTCTGTTTATCTAGGTTTGACATTTCACACTGACAACAGTCTAAATGCTGAAAACTGCTAAATGAATGATCTATGATTATTTTAACCATGTTTGTCTGGAAGAGAACAAATCATGTAAAAATTGTCTGACATTTAATGCATTTTATTTATAAAGTGTTATTTGTCCGACATTCAGTGGAGAGTTTTAACATGTAAATAACTATATTAAATACTGGATGAATTTGTGAGTTGTCTACAAAACTAATGCAGAATAATTTAGCTTTCCATTCGTTAATCCATAGCCTACATACAGTGTGGGGTTATTAATGCATTTTTTTAAGATGTCATATGTTCATTCACAGCCACTGGATCTGGTTTTATTTTAGTCACAACAGAATCACACTCAGAGGAACGTAGACATCAGCCAACTGAATCTTTATGTGGATCTGCACCAGACTGCAGACTCAGATACCAACCCTGTAAATGTGGCTGATTTTGTCATTTAGAGAAATGTTTTATCTGCAGAGGAATTAAAGAAAATGTTGAAAATAGCTAAATCTGGCAACAAGGAATAAGTGGAAAAATCATTGCTTTGCCCCTTTGTCCTGATACGCACCAAAATGTAATGGAGTCTATTCTGGCCCAAGAAATATTGTTCCACCAGGTTTACTGGAAACCTGTTCAGTAGTTTTTGTGAAATCCTGCAGACAAACCAACAGACAATGAGAAATGTAACCTCTGGAGGTAATGAACCAGTGCAGGGGTCAGAGGTGGAGAAAAAGAGGAGGAGGTGAAAAAGTAAAGTGGAGTTTTCCAGAACAAGAGAAGAAACAGCTGAGAAGAGAAAGGCTTTTTAAACGTTAGATAAGAGCCTCATAGAGAAGAAGAGGGGGGGGGGGGGGGGGGGGGGAACAGAGATATGGGGGGGATTTGATTCAAGGCTGACGGTTTCTGAAGTTTCCCGACCTTCTGACAGAAGATAAGACTTAATGAGTCTGTTGGATCTAAGAAAGACGCTGTGATTTCAATAAGTCATTAAGTCTTCTGATCATCATCTGGAGATGAAGCATTAATGGAGGAACAGTAATCTCCACCTAATCCTCTGTCAGAACAATCAGTCAAGGTCAGTCTATGAGTTTAGTTGGAGATACAGTATGTGTGATGGACTCCTGATCCATGATTGGTTAACAGGTTTTATCGTCCTGTGATTAAAGATGCAGCTGTTTTTGTTCTGTGTCCCTTTAAATCGTCTCCACTATCATTTAAACTTTGATAAAAAGTGGAGCTTTTTCCACTTTAGAGTTCTCCACAGATTAGTCTTAATTTAGTCTTAGTCCTGAGTCAAATGTCCTCATTAGTTTTATCATATTTAGTCACATGATCTTGTTTTTGGTCCAGTTTTAAAACATTTTAGTCCGATTGTATCAAAGAAAACCGTCAGTATTTTAGTCTAGTTTAATAAAAGTGTTGACATTTGAGTCTTTTCTAAGACATCAGGTTATTATTAACATTTCAGACCAAACTAATATTTTTTATCATCTATCAGATTGCTCTGAACATGATCTGATAAAAACAGGTTGAATGATTCAGAATGCAGCTTTGCACAAAGTGTCTGCTCTGATGATGTCACTTTAAGGAACACATCCAGACATGGAACATGTTCTCCACTTTCCCAACAGAACGTCCGGTGGTTTGCCCGACCCTGAGGGGCGAAACGAAGACGCCATCCAACAAACACAACATTTGGATTGTGATTTTAAAAAGTATATTTTTTATAGTATTACATTTTTTTTTTGTGGATGAAAATAAAGAGAATTTTTATTTGTCAAACTACATTTTATTCTAGTCTTTTTCCATCAAACATATTCATCTTGATTTGTGTATTTAATCTATGATTAATGACGTCAGGTCAGCGATGAACATTTTTCATCACAGTTTTCATGAATGACATAAATATTATTTTACACTTTGTGGTTCAGTTTTTCCCACTAACCTCTGGGCTGAAACGGGACACTGATGGTTGAGTCAGCCGACGTCGGTGTTGGACGACATACTTCTGGCCAGCAGAGCGGAGCCGGTGTGTGTTTAGCAAAGACAAAGAGGATTAAAGAGGGATTAGCAGGTAGAACATTAACATCTCCTTCTCTGACTGTCTGTCAGTGTGATTTTCCACATCCTCATGTTTCAGGCTCATGGCGGTAAAAATGCAGCTCAGCTCAGGAGGACGTTGGTTCCTGGATGGAGGCAGGTGTCAGGCATGTTTCCCTCTGATAGACTCAGGCCTGTTTTACATTTTCCATCTCTTTAATTTCTCATTATAAACTTACTCTGTCAGGATATGAAGCTAAAATATCTGAAGATTCCTTCTTCAGATCAGCTGCGATGCTGCTAATGTTGACCTTTAGTTTATGTCACATGGGCATCAAGAACATAATCTGTCATCAGGGTTGTAGATAAGATAAGATAAGATAAGATAAGATAAGATAAGAAAAGAAGATACTTTATTCATCCTGCAGGGGGGAATTCTTTATCTTATATTCTTTATATTATCTATATCTTAATAGTTGTTATACATTCTGTATTTTGTTTTCTAAACATAAAATGCAGTTTATGAAAAATGTAGAACATCACAGATTAGAGTTTAAAAGCTGAACCATAGTTTTTAAATGGAACAATTTAATTTGGCATTAAATAAAGAAATGTATAAATAAATACCTCTAACAGCTGAACTGGTCTCCTTGAAGAGGATTTTCCACATTAGTGTTTTTGGGTTCTTCTGCCTGTTTTAGAAGTAAAATAAAGCCTTCAGCGTCTCCAGGAGGACCTGTGTGAAGGCCTCGAGTGATGTCACACGAGTCGGATGAAGACTACAGGTTCATGATTAAATAAATCTGTTAGAAAGGAAGAAATGAGCTGTCCTGACTTCTGCAGCTGCTCCTCATCTCTGCCACAGGCTGCATTAGCTGCTGCTAGCATAACACACCTGTGTCTCAGGCTGAACAGGTTGAGTTGCATTGTGGGTAATATAGGCATCACTTTTGGCAAGGACGATGAGTGAATGGAGCAAAAAAAAAAGACAGATGACATCTCTGTCCATCATGAGTCTGAGGGGTGCAATGCTAGTAGTAGTAGTTTTAATTTTGTTAGTGAAAACATGCAGAACAGTTGATGAAAATTTAGTTTAAAAAATAAAAAAAATAAAACTCATCCACAAAAAAGAGGAGACAAAATATTATAGATGATTTTTTCTACATTACTTTAACAACTTTGGGCTCACTACTGCACAGCTGGATAAGGCAAGGTTCTGTATCTGCATGCATTTTGGACACTGACGGATGGATTGTGATTTACCTTATTTTGTCCACTATGTGACGCTAGACACCACCTAATCATTTTGACTAGTCTTTGATTATATCATGTGAGTTATAACAATGTCCTGGTTCACGGCGAAACATCAACATTCGCCGCACAGCCATGCCTATAACTTTGCATGAAAATGCACAAGCTTCAGAATCCTGCATTACCAACTTGTTATTGCTGTTCTCACTGAATTTGAAGCCAATATGCTCAACCGCATAGTAATAGTGTATCAAAACGTAAAATGTCATTCCCTGTTGCCACTAGGTGGCGCTATGTCTATAGCTAAATTTGGTCATGGGGATGTCTTTAGGGCAGGAAGTTTTGTACTGATTGGACCTTAGACAATGACGCTATGACAGTTTTCAGTTTCATGGCGAGACATCAAAATTTGACAAAATTTGACGCTTGGCCACGCCCACACAGTTCACCAAAAACTCAGGATTTGAACAACTTCTCATCCTCATGGGGTTTAGATAGTACTGACCAAATCTGAAGTTGATCCGGCAAAATCTCTAGGAGATTCATTCGTTCAAATACAAAGTGTGTGATTTTCCAAAAATGGCAAAAAAATAGCCACAAAAATCAAAATGGCCGACTGAAGGCATTGCTCCAAGAGACTTTTTTGTCTGTCTCAGTCTGTTACATATGTGTACAGAGTTTCATACATGTACGTTAAACTGGAGGCAGGGGCTGCACTTTAGCGGGCGCTAGCGAGCTATTTTGCCACGCCCATTTCCAATCACCATATTACACGTAAATTTTCGCAAGTCCCCAAAAAGGCGATTCATTTGGCAGAAAGAGAATAACAATAAAAACTCCTTGCAGAACAATGGGGTCCTCGCACGCTTAGTACTCGGACCCTAATAAAATAAAATAAAATAAAATAACAAAAAAAACTGTCAGGATTGTAAGGCCGTACTGGGATCCCCGCACTTGACGGGAAGTTGTCATTTCATTTGCTTTCAAACATGTCTGTAGAGGAATATTTGTGATCAGAAGGAAGCACAGAATAACATTCCAGCAGAGAATCGTGATCTTGTCTCATCCTCAGAGATCTAAACCTTCTCACTCTGGCTGCTCCGCATGTTGATTCAAATCATTCTGCCTGATAAAATCAAGCCCAGGAAATATTCTCACCTTATAAAAGTAGAAGCATGAAAGCACATCAAATATCAGCTCATGTTTCCTCTTTTTTCTCTTTCTGCTTCATCTATTTGTGGCTCAGAAGCAGAATTTCATCTTTGTGTTACTGTTCACCAACACGATGTGTGGCTGACGGGAGAGACGTGGTGAACAGAGAGATTAGCTGCTGTAACACGTTCACCTCTGTCAGATTCTCATTTCTATCTGACAGCTGAAATCCACATCCCAGCAGGGAGCCGTGTTGAGCCGCTTCCTCTGCCTCCATCTTTGTGAGGACAGAATTAAACTGAGGATGTCTCCAGGACATTATGTTTCAATTCTACTTATTCATTTTGGAAATTCAGTTTTCAGAGAAAGAGTGTCAGGATTATGTTCCGTAGCAAAGCTTCTTCCAGAGGAAAAAGTCAGACGGAGGTTTTTCCAACTGAGGTGCAGATAAGGTTTTGATCTATACTGTCAGACAAAAAATGTTAAAACACCACAAAGAAACTCTAACATTTGGGAGGAAATGACTTAAAGCTGAGGTGAAATGTAAAATGTGTTTTTAAGATTCCAGTCATGATCATATTTTACCTCAACTTTACAATATATGGCAAAAAAGACAATTATTTTTATATCACAATCCACTAAAACAAAACATGATGTGATGAAATGTAACCAACCAGTAAAATCAGGCACAGAGCTAGTTTAAAATTATAAGTCAAAGGACGCTCCTGGAGTTTCCTCACTCATTTCTGGACAAAGACACAACTTCATAAGTTTAGTCACTGGTTTTGGTGAAACAGGATCAGGAAATATATATTTTATGGATTTACCTGATCCTGAAGTAACCACTAACTAATGTTAACTAATGCTAACTGTACCAGGCTCAGGAGCCAGCGAACACATCCTCTGAGATGGACTGAGTCCAGTTTGTCGACAGCGAATCCAGGACCAAGGTGGTTTACGAGTAGCTAGGTTAGCAACAGAGCTAATGTTAGCCCACGTTAGCTAATGTATTCCACTCGGGTCTTGTTGTGTGATCCCTTTAAACATTTAAACGGCTACGTTGACTGGGATCTCCCAGTTGGCCATAAGATAGGATATCATCTGCATAAACATTAATATTATAATTTAATATTATTACATTTCATGTGTTAAGTTTAGAAATCAGTCGGCTGTTGTGTTTAAAGGTTTGAAATAAGTAAAACATGTTTGATGTTAAATCAAAATCAAATCAGCAGTCAGTAAAATAAACCAAATATTAGCAAACAATTCTTCATTAATTGTCTTTGTATTTTAAATTTGACCATTCTGGAAAAGAAAGCCAGTGTTTTGCTTTCCTGACTAACTGAGGCATAAAAGACATTTTCAGCATCAATTTAAATCCATGAATTTAAAGAGAGAAACTAGTTTATTACCGATAAAAGGATATTTTCAGATGTCAGATTTCAGGCCATGGACACCCACAGTTGGTTTATTTTCTGTCTGTGTGCGACTCGTCTTCTCTGGGCTCCCTGTCATTATTGATGCAGGGTGTAATGGAGTTGTCTCTATTGAGCTCCTTACAGCTCAGTGCACAGCCAATGATGTGCATCAGGACTGATGGAGGCGCTGCCTGCTGGATGCTG
>CM075202.1:487500-505000 GCA_037577475.1 Chaunax sp. Z400
CGCTCCGAGTGTTGTCTGCTTCCTGTTCATTTGCTCCACCAATAGGAACGCTGAAGTAAAACACGCTGACCAGCGGTTGGCATAGCAACGACACATTTGTTTTGTTCTATTTTCAAGGCTATGGTTACAAGCTAACACGGCTAACGTTTCACACCAGTCTTCATGGAGGTTAACGGTGCTGCATTGGCTCGTGTGTTCAACCAATCAATGTACATTTATGTCACTTATAGTTGATGCGCTCTGAAGGAGGAGATTAAAAAAAAGTTCCTATAATTTAAAGTACAATTATTCCTGGTTCTTCTGGCGCGAACACAATATGGAGGGTTTTTAGAATGATGAAAAGGTGAGGATGGAAAACGTCTGGAACTTCATTAAAATGCGCCAGAAAAGGGGCGAAAATTACTGAATCCACCAAGGTGTCATGTTTTCATCCCAGCCAAACAGAGCTGGAGCTGATAAATAAACAGTTACTGCAGAGTCATTGGACCTGGGAATGGATGCTGATTGGACGGTCCATCCCTACTACTGCAGAACAAAGTCAGATGTTAGTGGGTGTTAATGGGTTTTTAGCCAACGCCAACAGAGCATAACTGGATGTTGTTTGTCACAATCAGGTTAACAGGAGTTCATGATAATGTCTGTTGAAAGATTGATTGATCACAAATTGCTGATTCCACCTTTAGAATCAGAGTACATTTCACACATACTAGTTTTTGGGGGTCACATGACAGGCTGGTCTAAAAATCCAACCAATGCTGGAACCCGATTAAACATCGGCTCCTCCTTCCACCACCGATCCAGAACTTCTATCAAGCTGCCTGCAATTTAGGGCAGGAATAAGAAAGGGATAATCCACCTAAAGGAGGCATCCTGTCGGGTTTGTTATTCTTCCATACAGACGTCACTGTGGACAGGAATTATTGGAAACTATTTTGTAGTTGAGCTAAAAATCTGTAATAACTGTGAGCTTAATGGAATATTCAGAGAAACCAAGAAACTTTTTCTGGAAAGATGTCTGAACGGCAGAGATCTGAACCATTAGTGCAGCTTTGAGTCGATTATCCCACTAGAACCACAGTAAAAAAACACAACTGACTTATTCTTGTTGACATGTTAGACAAATAAAGAGTTATCCAGCAATTATGAACAGGTTTGTTTCTGTTAGGACATACCTGTGGTAACAGGGACCACTTTAGACCTGTTTAGAATCCAGGAGGTCAGGTCGTGGTGTCAGTAGACTAATCAGGTATTCCCGACGTTCCTCTCCCCACCAACAGGGAGGATCCAGAGGCATTCCCTGTCTAGATATGTAATCCCTCCAGTGAGTTCTCGGTCTAACCCAGGGTCTCCTCTCAGTTGGACGTGCCTGGAAAACCTCCAAAGGGAGGCCCCAGGAGGATCCTAACCAGATGCTGAACCACCTCAACTGGCTCCTTTGGACGTGAAGGAGCAGCCCCTCACCCTACCTCTGAGGCTGAGCCCAGACACCCTCCAGACGAATATCATTTCAGCTGACCCGTTAGCAACCAAGCTAAGTTGTGTCTGACCATAAGCTAGCTAGGTTGGACATTTATGATTAACTAGTATACTCCAGTTCAGGTCTCTCAATCTATACCAGTCTGACAACTAGAATGTCCCTCAGTAGAACGTTTACCTCCATCAAGGCCCAGCAGTCAATCAGACCTCATCCAAAACCAAACTCACAGCCCTGGAACCAGGATTTAGAGACTGGATTTGTAACAACAAAACATTTAAATGTGGTGGATCCAGATTTTTATTTGGATCCACATCAAAAATGTAATGGGGTCTATTCTGGACCAAGACCCATCCTCCCACCAAGTTTTATGGAAATCTGTTTTTGCGTAATCCTGTTGACGCACAAACAAACAAACAACACCAGTGTAAACCTCGTTAGCGGGAGTAATTACCACAGTGGGTATGAATACATTTTGCTGTGTCACTGTGTGTCATAGTAACACATTAAGTTGTTTCAGGCCTCGGCTTTCCTGCCGCTATGCCTCTGTAGCGTTTAGCATTATTACATCATTGTTTGTCAGCAGATGACGTAAAACTACTGGACAGGGTAGGGGTGGAGGATCGGTCAGGGACGCTACACATCTCTGATAGTTTGGCCTTGGTGGAGGTGCTGTAAACGTTTTATATTTATATAAATATTATTATTATTCTATCATCATTATTCTGGTAAAGTGTTCCTGCATGTCATTAGTGTCACCAGAGCATGGAAACAACAAGAATAAATACCTCACTGATGTATGAGTATAGAATGACATAAAGCCAAACACGAAGCCAGATTATTATTTTTAACTCAGTTTTGATTGCAAACATACACAAATGATGAACAAACAGTAAACAAGTGACAGCAGACCTGATGGGAAAAAAGAGAAATAAACTCATATTTAGATCAAACAAATAAAGCTGTTGATTCGTTAGCATTTTGTGGCCACAGCATGCTTTCCCAGTCATTAAACTTCATCTGATTCTCACAGCATTCACTGACAGCCTCCAGCCAATCAGAAACAAGAGTTTACCCAGGTTTTCATACAAAACAAAAATGTCATTCATCTGTTTGTTTGCTGTTCCCTGATTGGATATTTTGCACAAGATACAGTATTTTTCTACAAGACCTGCTTTTGCTTTGCTAGCTGGCTAATCAGCGGGGACACAGTCTAAATCATGCTACACTGTGGTTAGCCTGGTCCCCGCCAGGACACCACGAATTTATCAGTGACAAGCAGCTTCTCCAAAACTCTTCATCCCCTTTTCTCCAACGGGAACCTCTTTTAATGCTCATCGTGGACAAAGAAAAGCCTGCACATAGCATACAAAGTCTTTTAGCATGAGAGCTTTCACTGAGGTATCAGAGCAACAGCAGCAAACAAGAGCAGTTTCCAACAAGCACTGCTAACGCTAACAGAGGAGGTGCAGTCCTCCTTCTCTGCTTTCTTCAACATGTTCATGTTTTTTATCCTTAAATTCGTTCCTAGTTTCTTTTCTGAGTCGGTTCAGGTCTTTGGCCTTACGGACTCTGCTGCTCCATGTTATTAATTAAAGGTTCTTTCTTCATAAACTGCAGATGTCTGATGGACCTCCACACCCCCACATAGCTGTCACTAACGGACTGACCGGAGGGGGTGTTCTCTCCCTGGAGGTGCTCCCTCTGCATCTCCAGTACCTCCTTTTCAGTCATGATGCTGGAATTCACGCCTTCCTCTTTGTCACCTGTCCACACCTCTCCGTTAGCCTCCTTCCCATCACTGCTCAACACTCCCATGTCCGAATCAGTACCGGCAGCTGGTCCGTCACCGCTCAGCCCGGGTTTCTCTCTGTACGGTTCACCAGGTGGTGCTCGATCCTTCCCTGCCTCCTCCAGATCCTCATACAGGCTCTTCTTCTTCATCTCATAGTATTTGACCACACAGTAGGTGATGGAGCCCACGGTGTTGACCACGACGCCTCCGATGAACAGCCCAGTTGGTGCGACATCATTAAACGCCAGCATGCCAACGGTGATGGTGGCTATGCTCTTGACCACGCCAACGAAGCTGGTGGTGACAGCGGAGTTGATGTAGGTGCAGTGTAGCGTGGTGAAGTTCATGGCGCAGCCGATGAGGACGCAGCAGACGAAGATGCTCGTGATGTGGGGGTCCTTCCAACCCTCATAAGACCACATGTTGATGGTGTCCATGGAGATGAAGGAGCACACCAGAAGTACCTGCGATGGAGAGAATCAGAAGAAATACAGAGAAAATTAAAGAGAGGAGACAGAAAAAAAAGAGCAAAACTTTATTCATCTCAGTGGGAATCAAACCCAAACCATCGGTTCATACCGGTGAAGCCATGGTGGCGATGGCGTACTGCGCTGTGAGCGGTCCGTGCTCGTTGTCCAGACTGCTTTTCTGGATCAGGACCAGGTAGGAGGCGTGGATGATGACTGCCAGCACTCCCGTGACATAACCAAAGGGGTCGCCGGTGAGATCACCAGCACCTGTGGAGCCAAAGATTCAACATGAGAAGATGCCAAACGCAAGAAGGTCCAACTGGTTTTCCCATCTCCGGCATTTCTTGTGTATTTGTACGTTGTAAAGCTCCACCCCTCTTATGCTCCCTCTACGTACGTAAATGGATACTTCTGTACTACTTCTGTAGGTCCTCTACGTCGACATCGATACAACCGCAGGAGGGCAGTGAAGTTTCAAAAGTTTTGACAACAACAAATATGGCAGCAGACCAGGTGAACTGAATCTCCTTGACAACATGACTCCGCCCACCAGGCTCCAGGAGGGAGGAGCCTGCTCCAAAGGGTCTTAGACATACAAACACACAAACATTTCTACATCTGATTGGTCTTTTACACCTCAGCAACAAACCTGCCTTCCAAAAAGAGGGAATTATAAAAATATAAGAGGTACAGAGAGAGAGAGAGAGAGAGGGTAGGAGTAGGAGTTTGAAGGAGGGAAAAAAGAGGAACAGATGATGAATAAAGTCAAACAGGTGGAAGAGGAGGAGGACAAGATGGAGAATTAATCCTGCACTGAGTCTGTATGTAGGCTGGAGACTATTCAGACCCACAAAAACCAACACACACACACCAATACAACACACACCAGTACAACACACACACCAATACAACACACACCAGTACAACACACACACCAATACAACACACACCAGTACAACACACACACCAATACAACACACACACCAGTACAACACACACACCAGTACAACACACACACCAATACAACACACACACCAGTACAACACACACACCAATACAACACACACCAGTACAACACACACACCAATACAACACACACACCAATACAACACACACCAGTACAACACACACACCAATACAACACACACCAGTACAACACACACACCAATACAACACACACCAGTACAACACACACACCAATACAACACACACCAGTACAACACACACACCAATACAACACACACACCAGTACAACACACACACCAGTACAACACACACACCAATACAACACACACACCAGTACAACACACACACCAATACAACACACACCAGTACAACACACACACCAATACAACACACACCAGTACAACACACACACCAATACAACACACACCAGTACAACACACACCAGTACAACACACACCAGTACAACACACACCAGTACAACACACACCAGTACAACACACACCAGTACAACACACACCAGTACAACACACACCAGTACAACACACACCAGTACAACACACACACCAGTACAACACACACACCAATACAACACACACACCAGTACAAGACACACACCAATACAACACACACACCAATACAACACACACCAGTACAACACACACACCAATACAACACACACACCAATACAACACACACACCAATACAACACACACACGAGTACAACACACACACCAGTACAACACACACACCAATACAACACACACACCAGTACAACACACACACCAGTACAAGACACACACTAATACAAGACACACACCAATACAACACACACACCAGTACAACACACACACCAGTACAAGACACACACCAATACAACACACACACCAGTACAAGACACACACCAATACAACACACACACCAGTACAAGACACACACCAATACAACACACACACCAATACAAGACACACACTAATACAACACACACACCAATACAAGACACACCAGTACAACACACACCAATACAAAACATGAAAATCTGAAACATTTTCGGAAACATGTCTGAAAAGTTTTCTGAAACGTGTCTGAAATGTTTTCTGAAACATTTCTGAAACGTGTCTGAAATGTTTTCTGAAGCGTGTCTGAAACGTGTCTGAAATGTTTTCAGAAACGTGTCTGAAACGTGTTCTGAAACATGTCTGAAACATTTTCTGAAACATGTCTGAAACGTTTTATGGGTAAAAATCCTTCTGAACCTGCTTTTTAAGTTTCTGAAGCACCAAAACTAAACTGAAAGAAATCAGCAGAAGATGTAGAAACACATCGATGATGCTCACATCTTTATTTATTGTTTTATTTAATTAAAATGTTGACGAAGTCACATAAATATATATATATGAAATCAGAAAGATAAACCCCAGAATGATGAATCTGCTCATTAGCTTCTTATTCTGAACATTTCATGTTTGGACCGCCTCCTATGCCTGAAGAGCAGATAGGAGATTAATTCAGGAACTAAATGATATGCAGGCTTTTTGTTTAAGACTTAAAGACCATTAATGGGAGAGAAAGGATTTACTGAAATGGTTAAACAGCTTCAAGGAGGAGGAGGAGACGCTGTTTAACAAACTATTCAACCCCATCATCTATCAGGTTTATTAGTAAAATCTGCTATTGATCAGCTATTTGCAATAATAACAGTTAAATAGATCAATAAACAGATATTATAGGTGTTTTTCCCAAATATGACACAATAAAATGATCCAACCTGAATCTCATCATCATCTTGTAAATTTCCCCACTGTGGGACTAATAAAGGGATATCTTATCTTATCATCATCATCATCATCCTCATTTACAGATCAGATGTATTGAAACACTGAGACCTTCATAGACTTACTTTATCAGTAGAGTCCAAAGGTTTTTCTGTTCAGGTCTAAATTAACATCAGGGCTCCATGAACTCCAAGACCTTCACCACTGCTGACCCAGAAGCTCCAGAAAAGTGGGCTCCAGTAGCTCAGAACCATCTAGATCAGACCCAGAAGTTCTGGATGCTGTTCTGTGGAGCCATGAAACCAAACTGGACCTTTTGGGGCCTCTGGATCAGCGGAATGTCTGGAGGAGGAAGAATGAAGCTGATGCTGAAAAGAACAGCCTACCTACAGTGAAGCATGGCGGTGGATCAGTGAGGCTCTGGGGCTGCTTTGCTTCCTGGACCACTGGAAACCTGCAGCCTGTAGAGGGTCAGATGGATTCCATCAAGGATCAGGAAATCCTAGAAGAAAATGTCTTCATCTGTGAGGAAGATGAAGCTCGGCCGTCATTGGACGTTCCAAAAGGACAATGATCCCAAGCAGACCTCAGAGTCCACCAAGGCCTGGTTTCAGAAGAAGTCCTGGATCATTCTAGAGGCCGTCACAGTCGCCTGACTGGAATCCATAGAAAACCTCTGGTGGGATCTGAAGAAGGTGGTTGCAGCAGGTAAAGCAGGAATATTCCAGAACTGGAGGCCTTTGTCCATGAGGAATGGGCTAAGATTCCTCAGGAACGCTGCCAGGAGCTGGTGTCTGGATCTGCATCAGGTTTTTGTTTTTAGGTTTGCAGCAGGTCAGAGCAGCTAAAGGGTCTACAAAGAACTAGAGACGCTGGTCATTAAGGATCATTTAGAGACTGAGGAGTCAGGAAACACTTTAATATCTGTTTATTGATCTATTTAAGACAAGATATTTGTGTGATTTGATTTTTCCAATCAAAGTACATTTTTACCAGTAAACCTGATGTATGATGGAGGATGAATCATTTTGCCTCCAGCTGTGTGTGACTGAGTGAGTTCTACATCTGGACATGTTTACCAGCCAGTGCAGCTCCTGCGGTGGTGATGATCACAGCGATCACCACACCGATGGATGGAATGCCATTCCTCAGAACGCACACACCGATGCTGAGCGTGAAGAGCGGCAGGCAGCGTTTGAACACGACGTACATGGGCAGGCTGAGGCCGCGGAGAGACCACAGAGTGAGGGTGGACTGCAGCGTGGAGAGGACACACAACGGACCAAACTCCTGCAGACACAGACACACACTGAGGGTCATTAGCTTACAGTCACTGGTTGGAAGCTTAACCTAAAGAAGATCTGAAACCAGGACATAACACTGAAGCTCTGAAACGGTTCAAACCACTTAGAGGAACACATGGGGGACAGAAACGTCAAAAAATGATGTGCTTGTGTGGGAATTATTTCAAAAGAGGAAACGGTGTCTGTTCTGTTCCATCATTTATTTACTGTCCTTCACTCTGTGTTGTCATACAGATCATGGAGTAACAGAGTAAAGCTGGACTCAGACTACAGGAGCTTTAAAATCCTAACATATTCAGGAGAAATATGTTTTATATTCCAGATCTCCAGATTATTTTCACCCTTTTTGAGCAGAAATCCTCACTGTAGCCACGAAGCTAAAAGCGTTAGCATGAACTCATCTGAGGAAGGAGCCAAACTCAAACGTGTGAACAAGAACCACCAGAAGAGACCAACAAGAACTCACAATCTCTGCTTTACCGCACTGCTAAGCTAAAAGCTAAGCTCACAGACCATCTGAAGGAGGGGTATCAGAGTGAATATGGAGACAGAGAGGGAGCTGTTGAAGTGGATCTCATGAAGCGCCACATGTAGGAGGCTACAGTTAACATTTCTGCTTCAAAGGGGTCTAAAAAACGTCTGTTCAGATCAGTCTGGGATCTCCTGCAGACGTGGATCACATCCTACGAGCTGTGTGGAGTCATTTCTGTTTATTAAAACTATCTTCTTCAGGTGTTTAGGAGAAAGCTGTAACGCTGTGCAGAAGAAAGAAGAAGAAACTTCACCTGACTTCACATCAGGACGAGTAAATAATGACTGAGTTTACATTTTTTGGGTGAACTGTTCCTTTAACTACTTGGGTGCCTTTATTATTATTATTATTATAATTATTATCATATTATTATTAACTTCTTAATTATATTTAAACTAATTTCTTCATGTCATTTCACCCTGAAAACATGACATAACTTCCCTTTTTCACCTTTTTTTTCTCTCTGTTTTGGCTTCAATAAACAAAGTTGATGTATCAGCCAATCAACTCCTCGCCTGCCAGTCGTCAATTATCGAGTCAGTCAGTCAAAACCAATCAATCAATCAAGTGGAAACTACCAGACAGCTTTTCCAATACTGGGGGGTCTTTACTGGTGGACAGTAGGCCTATTAAAGCCATTATAGGCCGACATATTTATAAATGAAACATTGTTGTGACGTAATGATAATGACGCGTCATGTTGGCGAAGCAGAATAAAGTAGTTGTGATTTAGTTTGTGGATCATTAAACTGGTTTGTAGTATTTAAACTGATTATGTATTCATACTCATGGTATTTCATTATCTTATTGTAGTTCAAACACATTTCTCTATAAAATGTAAGTATTTCTATTTTTAAAGATTACAGTTACTTGTATAATTTAAATTTTCTGAACCAGAAGAATTTGTATTTTATAAATGATTCTTGTTAAAGCAGAGCTAAAGAAAGTGTCTGCTGTCAGACCGGTTGTTACCTTGGACAGCTGCATGCTGAACGGCGGGATGTTGATCCTCCCCAGCCGCCGGAGGATCTCCAGGGTGAGCGCCGCGGTGCTGCTGGTCAGCAGCTGGATGAGCGTCAGGAAGTTGAAGTGATAATTACTGATGAGGAACTTCAGCAAGATGTTCAGAGAACCGGAGAAAACGCCGTGCGCAACGGCCACGGAAATCCCCAACAGGCGGCTCTTAAACACATCCATGGCGGCTGGAGTGAAGTCAGGCAGGAGGCGGGAGTCGGTGCCGGTGGTCCTCTTTACCACCCGGGTTGGAGACGTTCAGTGCCGGAGATGAGGGGGAGGGTTTGGCTTTTACGCACAGCGGTGACGCGCTGCTGCTGGACTGATGAACGGGAGGAAAGGAAGGACGTGAGGCGGTGAGGAGCCCCGGTTTGAACCGACTGTGGAGGGAATCTGCATTCAGGAGCTTCTGGTAAAAAAAAAAAGTGAAGAGAGAAAAGATGGAGATTCTCTTTTCTCCTGAGTTTAAATCTCTTTTTCAGCTGATTAAAAGATTTAAAAAGTCAGACATGTCTGGTTTTAGTTCCCAGCTGGAGGACTTCTCCTGGGCGCGTCTCCTCCTAAACCCCTTCGGTAAGTCTGAGGGAGGCAGAGGAGGAGAACCAGAGACCTCCTGAGACCAGGAGCTACAGCAGCAGATGAATAGGAGGTGGAGAGCAGAGGAGGTCGTCCTGAGAGCTGCCACTGAAATACGACATTTTGCCGCAGCGCTTGGCGATGTACCCGAGAGAGAGGGGGGAGAGGGGAGGAGGGAGGGGGAGAGAGGGCGAGAGATGAGCGGTTCCATTTGTTTATCAGAAGTTTTCTTCTTTTCTCCCATCAATCATCAGTTAAATTACTTTTTAAAGACTAAAATCTATTGAAATTTTGGTCCAAAAAAAGAGGAATTATTTTTTATCCATTGCTGTTCTCTGGACAGAGACCGTTTCCTGGTCCAGACTGTCTACCGTGGCCGAACAAGTCCTGCAACCTCCACATGTGGGGCACCATGGAGCACATCCTCAGCAGAAGGCTGCATGACCAGGTCCTGAAAGCAGTTACAGAGACAGACATCACCACCATCAGGACCACAGATCATCACTTTTGTCAGGGCTGGACAGAAACTCACCCCACAGCCAAGACCTGGGTCAGGTCTCCTGGCCTCAGCTCCTGAATGGGAGTTAGAAGTCTGTCTCTATGAGCAGCTGAGGGTTTCTGACCACATGGCCCCAACAAAACTCTGTCCACACAGCTTCTCCAAAGCTGTGTTAAGAGTTCAGTTAAAGCAAATGGAGGAAACGCACAGACACACACAGACGCAGGGCTGGAACAGGATGTCGGGCTTTGCAGGCTTCCACCTGGTGGAACCATAACCAAACTCAGGCTGGTGGGTTCGGCTAAGAGGACACCGTCGGCAGGGTGTGATGTAGAAAGACCTGAAACATGGGATGACCCCAGATGACATCACTGATGATGCATCCCAGCGCATCCATAGGATTTATTATTCAAATATATAGAGACATACATAAGAGGATGGAGATGATATAAAACTAACCAATAGTTTATCATATGAAAATAAAACCTGTATTTTGTTCCTGGTTAACTTTTAATGATTCTCTTAATTTAATAATTTAAAGCATTAAAACACCAAAAACATCACCATAAATCTCACACCATCACTAACCAGTGTCCCCCATCAGCATCCATTCCTGCAGTAATCCTCCTCCTCATGGATTGGAATGATGATGTCATCCAGTGGGATGATGTCATCCTGTGCTGCTACTGAGTCTGTCTCACACACTCATTCAACCCACCCAATAGGTTTTCATTGGGGTTTAGATCTGGGCTCATCGCTGGCCTGTGACGTCATTCTCCTCCAGAAACGGGGCATCACAGCACCAGTAGAAGGTCTTCAGGCTCCATCACGCCTCAGACGATGTCGTACTGATTTGGCGTACAGGTCGATTATGGGTTCCAACTGTCTGCTGCTGTAGCAGCCGGTCGGAACCTGATTCTGACATGCAGAAGGCAGATATCCTGATTCTGTCGTTTCTCTGGCTACAGAACGCTGGTATAGACGCACTGTTGTATGAACTTGTGTCCTGGACAATGAGCTATAGATTAAATAAAGCTCTAAATGTTTCATGTTTCCAGGTCAGACTTTAGCAGGTTTCATCTGTTTACATTTGGACTGTGCTGCAAACACTAACAATAAAAACATATAATGGATACAGGTTTATAATGTGAATAAAATTGTTACTGCTCAAAGTTAATTATCGAATATGAAAATGTCACATCTGAGAAAGCTCCAGAACATAGTTTGAAGGAGGGTTTTTCTAAAATGTTTGTAACAAAAAGATTTTCCTTCATTGGAAAATATCAAATCTAATCATTACCAATATGAGCATCTGTCAGTAAAATGGGAGAGAAGAGTCTCTTCCTTCTCCTCCATCACCATTATTCCAAACAGGCGTGGAAATGGCCTGGACAATATTTTAATTGAAATACTTCATCAGAAAATCAGTTTCCAGGTCACGAGGGAGGAAGATCCGCCCTTATCGAGCTCAGACCATTAGCTTCCAATTAACACGCAGAGACAGAGGAGGAGGGACGCCTTCAAACACGAGGAGATTAAGACCGGCCGGGGATTTAAACCACGGTTCTCTGCTGGGAAGGAAAAACATTAATGTATGCATCCATTATCCCACAAACTATAGGTAATAGAGATTAGACAGAGCAATTTAAGGCTTTAATATGGACTCCAAATGAACATGTAGCGAACAATCATGGTGGATGATGAAGAAAACATGTTTAGTGTAGAGAATTTCAGCTAAATGTGGAGTTAAAATGAGAATATGTGGCATGTTTGAGTATTTTATGTTGGTTCAGCTGTGTGTTGATGGATTATCACGTCAGTTATTCTCTTCACTCTTTGGCTTTTTTTTTCAAGGCAATTTGATTTTATTTCACAATATTTGAAAAATAATAAAGGAAAATATGCATTACAAATAACAGAAATGAAATGCATACATATTGCTCATTATTTAAATAACAGTTAGATGTTATAAATAATGACTGACATCAGTAGGACTGATGTAGAATAAAGGATGCATTGACAGAATGCTGCTGTTCTTCTCGTTAGCGACGACAAGCTATAAACATTTTAATTACCGTTAAAAACTGTCTTTGTGTTTTAATATGCATGTAATGAAGTAATGAACAGAAAACAGAGTCTGTGGTCATGTCTTCAGAACGTATGAATGATGCTCAGGGTTGGTGATTGTGGCAACATGAGGCTTCAATGAATTCTAATGACCTCCACCAAGAAGGTGGAGGTTTTTGTGGGGCTGGTTTGCTTGTCTGTTTGTTAGCAGGAGTCATTGTGTTTGTTTGTGGTTGTTTGTATGTTTCCAGTGTTTGTTCAGCTGAGACTCTTTAGTTGATCTGATAGAGTTCACTTATCTGATGAAGTTCTTGATACTCCTTGTATAAAAGCCAGCACCAGGTAGAGAACCTGCTGATACTCAGAGAGAGAAGTATTACTTCCTCCTTCATTGTTGTTCAGTACTTGTACCTGCATGATCTAGCCGGTGGTCTTTGTGGTATTTGTCCCACCCTTCCTCCACTCTGATTGGACGGGTGGGAGTTTTACCCAAACAGAAAGAAACACCAAATGTGCAGAACAGATTCTCAGTGCTGCCTCACGTTCCTTCCATTAGTAAAGTGCTCCCACCCTGTGAAGCTCACTTCAGTCACACCTTCCTTTTCTAAACAAATCTGTAATGGAGCTCACCTCCACAGGAGCCTGGCGCATTCTGCTGGTAGGAAAACTGCAGGTGCATCTCTTCTTCATGCACCTCCCTGACGAACAGCTTGGGCAGATGCGAGTTGTGGGCCTAATGATCCGGATCACCACCTAAACCTAAAGGACCGTTCCTTGGGCCGTACCCTACCTCTAAAATACATGTTATTAAAATCTGTTCAGAGCATTTGGAGCATCCTGCTAACAGACAGACAAACCAACGAACCCCAGATAACCTGGTACCTGGTAGACACAGCACAGACACACACATACAATCAGTCCATCAGTGAGGAACATACAGGTCTAACTAAACCGTTACAGGATCGACGTTTATGATTTGTGACTTTTCTAAATGGAGACATATTTTTTCTGCATAGATGCTGGAAGAAATAACTTTATGCACAGAGAAAGAAGAACATTAGGAATATAATGTCCTCAGAAGTATAGTAGTAGTTGTGTGTTTGTGTTCTATGGGGGTGTAGTGTGTGTTCCAGTGGACAGACAGGCAGGTGTGTAGATCTTCACCGTCTCATCCCAGGAACAGTCCACCACCTGCAGACAACACAACACAACACAACACAACACAACACACTGTTAGAGAGTCATCAGCAATTGTCTTCATTCAAATACCAATTATACAACAATTTATTGGTAAAGTCTACTATCGATCAGCTGTTAATAATCAAACAGTTTAAATAGATCAATAAACAGATATTATAGGTGTTTTTTCCCAAATATGACACAATAAAACGATCCAACCTGAATCTCATCATCATCATCATCATTTACAGATCAGATGCCATTAAAACACTGAGCCAACCTTCAGAGGCCTTTGTCCATGAGGAATGGGCTAAGATTCCTCAGGAGCGCTGCCAGAAGCTGGTGTCTGGATCTGCATCAGGTTTGCAGCAGGTCATAGGGTCTACAAAGAACTAGAGACGCTGGTCATGAAGGATCATTTAGAGACTGAGTCAGGAAACACTTTAATATCTGTTCATTGATCTATTTAAACTGTTGATGTGTGATAGATTTGACCAATAAACCTGATATATGATGAGGTTGAATCATTTTGCCTTCATCTGTAGATACTGTATTACACACAGTTCCTCTGTGATGGTCTGAGGCTGGATAACATGTGAGGAGGACCATCAGAGACGTTCAGCTCTGCTGCAGCTTTCATCAAACTAAATTACCTCCATCATCAGGTCAGGAACAAACACATTCTTTCTTTCTTTCTATTTCTTCCTTCCTCTCTTTCCAGCAGTGACTACAAAAGCAAACAGCGTCCTCATTAAGTGTAATTCAACCTCTTGCTTTTATCATCCACCACTAACGTACTCGTCCTCTCTTAAGGCTAAAGAATACAGACGGACTTTAATCATGTGTTTCCAGGTGGAAGAATCTAAAGGTCAAAGTAATATAACTAGAACTGCTATACAGTCTATTATTGCAAATAAATGTTCATTAAACAGTGGAATAACAGATATATTATGTAAAAAAAACACATTAACAGCTAGTTTCAGGGTAATCTCTATTAATTTAGGGGTTTTAGAAGCAACCATTCAACCGCTCACATTAACATATAATCCTTCACCCTACCTACATCCAAAGCAGGATTTGAACCCACGATCTTGTTGCTGTGAAGCAGTGGAAACCATGACATCACTGGTCTATTAGATCAGTGTATGTGAGGAGCTTCTGCTGCCTTGCAGCTCCTTCTACTTAATCTGTCAAAAACACCACATTATGTTTGATGCTATGGAAAAGAAAAGCTACATTTATATTTATAATTAAAGTTTGAATGTAAAAGTACACATTCATATAAAACTACTAAGATTTACCTTCAGACCTACCCTGCCTCTCATCCACTGGACTGGATGTGGACTGGTGTCACGCTGATAATTACCAGTAGAGAACATTCAGTCCATTTGATTCTTTCTTGTAATTATGGTGCTTTTTTTTAAGCTGGAATTGCTAAGCAACAAGCCATTCACTACACACTCAAAGAAACAGGTGAACCAGGTGTCTCAACTTATCCTCCCAACACACAGACAATCCTCCATAGAAGATGGAAAATGGGAGAGAAGTCCTGAGAAGAACAGACCACAGACAAATGGGAGTAATCATCAAAACTGGTCCATCCAACACCCATCATCAGCTGTCAAACATCCCATCATCAGCTGTCAAACATCCCATCATCAACTGTCAAACATCCCATCATCAGCTGTCAAACATCCCATAATCAGCTGTCAAACATCCCATAATCATATTAGAGTACCTCTGATCCATTTGAATTTTTCAACTATTCCAAAATAAAACACTTCCTCTACAGTTGAGTCACTTTGTCATTAACATTTTGATGCACTGTTCAATCAGTTTTTGATCATTCAGAAATCTGTGTGGGTCGTTTGTGGAGGACAGTCTGAAGATGCAGAGCAGCGAGTTTAGTGTAACGGAGCCGAAAATGTGTGACATTTATTTAGTTTAGAGGAAAACGCTGTGATGGACTCAAAGCGTCTGCAGCTCTCACTAAAATGTAGTCTAATAGAGCCCAAATGTTAAAGTCGTAGCACTTATGGCTAATTTCTTTTAACTTTAGAGGGCAGCTGTAGCACCACCATCAGGACCATTAGTCCACAACAGCAGCTGATGGAGTTTGGCATAGGACTGGACCGATGGTTCGGTTTGGTTGACTGTCTGTCAGCACGATTACACTAAAAGTTACAGGAGGTAGGATACGGCCCATTAGATTCTGGTGGTGACCAGAACTACCATTAGTGAAATACTGTTTTTCTTGAATAACTATCAAATTAATGAGGTTTATTCTCTGAGTTTGGTCTAGTTTCCACTTTTTTAACATTGCAAGATGTCTCATTGACTGTTTCTGTAAATTACGCTTCAACTACTAGACAGGTTTTCATGAAACTGGATGGAAGAGTGGACATTATTCTGAAGAAGATCCCGATAAATGGGTGGATCCTTTACCTAAAGGCTGAGGGCAGCCGTTTTCATGGTGCATGTCCTGACTACTCAGAGGTATGAGCTCTATGAGTGTATTTAGTTATAATATGAATAACAAAATAATATCAACAAACAAGTCAAACCAAGATAACCACTTACACAGCAGTTTAATAGATGTCCTCAACAATTAAATTCTTCTAAATGTTCTTTCTAGATGAAGCCGTGGAGAAGAAACTACAGCTGTGTCTCCACCTCCTTTTTATTCTATGATCAAATGGGACGTGGCTATCAGCTGAATGACATGCCTCTGCTGGGACGTGGCTATCAGCAGAATGACACTCTCCCCCTCTGTTGTCTCTGCTGGCTGCAGAACACACGGCGGTTGATTATCTGGCCTCGACTTAGAAGTTTCAAAGTCAAACACCAGTTCCACTTCACTTTGTAGCCTCCTTATTGTTGGCGTCGTCACAGGCGTTAAAGCTCACTTTGTGTCTGGTTTAAACAGTGAAGAAGAGGAGGAAGCTGCAGCCGCTGGAGGAGGAAGAGGAACTATAAAAACCCTCCGGAGACAAATCCTGGAGCTTACTGTCATTCTGCAGTCAGTCTTCTACTTAGTTGGTTACAGGTCTGGTTGGCTGGTTACACTTTGGGTCTGAAGGAGCTAAAACCTGACAGCAGCACAGCCAATCAGAAATAAGCAGTCAGATGTAATGTATTAACGTGTCAGCAGGGATGTGATGTCATTTTAATCACAGAGGGTTGTTGAAAACCTGTCACACTGTATTTGTACCTGTCATATTTGTGTCTTATTTACTGTTGTTTTGTTTGTTGTTTGTTTATAAAAGCCTTAACACCCACAGTCTCAGTGCTTTTCTCCATACCAGCTGTATGTTTGTGTTATTGTTCACTTGTATGATGAAACCGTGACAAAGAAAGGCCCTGCAGCCACGATTACATTAAAATATGAATATAATATGGAAACATTTCCTCTTTTACATTTCTAATAATCCTACCTGAACTATAACCAAGGCCTCCACAAAGTTTCATGGAAACTGACTAGTTTTTGCATAATATCATGAAAAGTTGCCTGGTGCCTAAATAAGAAATAACAATAATAAAGCTACAGCCAGCGTTGAACGGGGCGTGGCAGCCTGGCTTCTCTTCTCCTGGAGGTAAACAAGGAAGAATTGGGATTGAACTGTTTTGTCCACTATGTGGCGGTAGAGAGCACCTCGTCATCTACCTTGACAACTAAAGAGAAGAGGAAGCAGAACCTCCGACCCAGATCTGTCTCTCATGGTGGGATTATAGAGCTCTGGAAAGTTCATTGTGGCAGCAATCAGTCTCTCTTCCAGATTCTCATCAGCAGGTTCAACACTAAAAGCTAAATAAGGTTCCCAGAGACGTCTGATGGAAGATGTGATCGGCCAC
>CM075202.1:512500-545000 GCA_037577475.1 Chaunax sp. Z400
CAGCAGGATAAGAGAAAAAGTACTGGACAGATTTATATGAACCTTTAGGGGGATGGGTCAGGAACCAAACCATTAAAGGGATGGATCCGGATAAAGGGATGGATCCAGACATTTATTTCCATTTTCCTTAACATTGATAGACAGAATCTTTTCAACATTTTCCTCAGAATGTTGAGGAGGATCAGGGCATTATTTAAGTAAGTTAAACAGACATGATGGATTGTTGGTCTGTGGCGGAGGTGTATGATCTGCTGAGTCGTATTATAGGTCATCCACAGATGGTGTAATACAAGCGTATGTCCTTAAAGTTGTGAACATGATCATTATGACTATAATGTTTGTGGACAGTCCAGTTATTGTCTTGTAAATTTGTTTTTCTTGTAAATTCACCACTTTAAAGTCAGAACTTCTGATTTTTATTCCTGGAATATTACACCTCACCCCCGTCTCTATCGTTTTTATTACCTACAGTTTCTCCATTATGTTACTGCACCATAAACCACCAGTCTCCTGATTGGCTGACCCTCATCATGTGATCCTGGACCAGGAAAACCTGCCCCTAGAATCTGGATCACATTGGTATCATTATTAGTCTGATAGTTATTCTAGAAAAACTAGATTTCACTGATGGTGGTTTTCTTCAGGATCTAGATCAGGAACTGTTGAAGATAAATTTGACACCAAACTGAATCTGATCTCAGGTCAGTCTGGATCATTATTATTATCTGTTATCTCATAATAGTGAATTTTCTGTGAGCCCTATAAATTTAAACAATCATCTTGTAATCGTCCCACAATGGTAAAGAATTCTTTAAAAACATTCTGGATCTAGATGATGATCCAGATCAGCACCAGAATCTAGTGGATTGTTCCTTGGACCGTACCCTTCCTCTACAGAACATTTATCAGAATCTGTTCAGGACGTTTTGAGTAATCCTGCTGACAGACAGACAAACCCACACATGTTCCAAAGTCATCAATCGATAGATGTTTTTATCCTGCGGTTAGTCCAGAGAAGATCCCAGGAGCTCCAACAGCTCAGCTCTGAGGGTTTTCAGATCAGGTGGTAATCTGAGATCCATGTCTGGCCAGGATGGGTGTGTGTGTTACCTGGTCAGGGTTATGCAGGTTAAAGTCGAGTCCACAGACGAACTCTGAGTGATGTTCCACAGTTTCTAGAAGAGTCTGGTTCCTACTGTAATCCCAGAACCTGAAGACACAAACAGGTTACTTACATTTAATAATACCAAGAAAAGATCAATCAATCAGAAAAACTTCAGTACCTGAAAGAACATCTGAGTGAGAGATGATGTCACCAGGTGACATCATTACTGTAAATGAATACAAATCATTTCATACAGTCACACATGAGTAGAACAGTGTGATGAGGATGTGTCACTGACTGCTGGCAGCACCTGGTCACACAGAATCACTTTTCCCCTCTGTGTTAGTGGTGCACAAACTACAACATGTCATAAATGACTCAATCACCCCATAATTCAACCCTGCAGTGAAATATTATTGTTGAATCAAAGCACACACAGAGAGACTTTTCATTTATGAATTACATATGGAGGTCATACTTAGCCTGTTCACTCTTATACAGACAGTAATCAGTGCACAGGTGGACTGATTACTGGACTAAACCATTTCTCACTGGATTAGAGGCTAATTTAGGTTATTAATGAGATTGTGAGATGATTGTAAAGGTATGTCACTGTTTATAAAGTAAATATTATATGTTTAAGTAGATGCTGCAGATTTGAGTTGTTTTGAATGAAATATTGTATGAAATTAAGTTAATTACTATGCTCAGCAGTTGGTTGGTCCAGAGGGAGGAGCTCTGTGACCATCACAGCTCATGAGTGTGAGACATTCTGACTCCTGATGTAGACCAGAAGTGTGGTTAGAGAGAAGACTTTCTTGTGTTTATGGGAGATTTTTCCTTTATATTGAGTCTCCATAATCTGCAGTCTGTGGACAAGTTTTGTTTAACTCTTTTTTTTCTGTAAATAAAAGCACCTCAATTTTTGCAACTCCAGCCAACTTGTCATCATTTTTGAGACAGTGACCCACCGTTTTTGTAACAAACAGGAGTAGAGGGGAGGACGATGTCAGAGGACTAAAGCAAACTATTCAACCTCCAGTGATTATTGGGTCCATTATTCAGCTGTTTGCAATAACCAGATCATTCAGGAATAGTTTCAATATATTTCCAAATCTCACCAAAAGTCTCCTTTTCCTGACTCCTCAGTCTGAAAATGATCCAACCTGAATCTCATCATTCAGATCAGATGTATTAAAACACTGAGAAACCTTCATGGACTTACTTTAACAGAGTCCCAAAGGTTTTTCTGTTAAATGTACATCAGGGCTCCATGAAACAGCTGATAAACACCAATAAACCTAATAAGCTTCCAACTGAATGTTGACAAAGAGCTCAAATGATTTAAAGAGGAAGAGATGTAAGATAAAGTCAGCAATCTAGAGAATGAGATTATGAAATAAAGATGAAATGAGAAGTAAAAGAGAGAAAGAATGAGAGGAGAGCCAATAAAAGATGCCTCCAGACCTCAGGCAGCAGCGGCCAATCAGACTAATTGAAAGACTGTTTCTCTTCCTGGTCTTGACAGAGTGATGTTTGTGTGTGTGTCTGTGTGTGTGTGTCTGTGTGGGTGTGTGTGTCTCTGTGTGTGTGTGTATGTGTGTGTGTGGGTG
Source organism: Chaunax sp. Z400 (assembly GCA_037577475.1). Taxonomy (NCBI): domain Eukaryota; kingdom Metazoa; phylum Chordata; class Actinopteri; order Lophiiformes; family Chaunacidae; genus Chaunax; species Chaunax sp. Z400. The sequence continues at coordinate 515,219 of CM075202.1, forward strand.
TCTGTGTGTGTGTGTGTATGTGTGTGTGGGTGTCTGTGTGTGTGTGTATGTGTGTGTGTGTGTGTGTGTGTGTGTGTGTGTCTGTGTGTGTGTGTATGTGTGTGTGTGTGTCTGTGTGTGGGTGTCTGTGTGTGTGTGTATGTGTGTGTGTGTCTGTGTGTGTGTGTGTCTGTGTGGGTGTCTGTGTGTGTGTGTGTGTGTGTGTGTGTGTGTGTGTGTGTGTGTGTGTGTGTGTGTGTGTGTGTGTGTGTGTGTGTGTGTGTGTGTGTGTGTGTGTGTGTGTGTGTCTGTGTGTGGGTGTCTGTGTGTGTGTGTATGTGTGTGTGTGTCTGTGTGTGTGTGTGTGTCTGTGTGTGTGTGTGGGTGTCTGTGTGTGTGTGTGTGTGTGTGTGTGTGTGTGTGTGTGTGTGTGTGTGTGTGTGTGTGTGTGTGTGTGTGTGTGTGTGTGTGTGTGTGTGTGTGTGTGTGTGGGTGTGTCTGTGTGTGTGTGTGTGTCTGTGTGGGTGTCTGTGTGTGTGTGTGTGTGTGTGTGTGTGTGTGTGTGTGTGTGTGTGTGTCTGTGTGTGTGTGTGTGTCTGTGTGGGTGTCTGTGTGTGTGTGTGTGTGTGTGTGTGTGTGTGTGTGTGTGTGTGTGTGTGTGTGTGTGTGGGTGTGTGTGTGTGTCTGTGTGGGTGTGTATGTGTGTGTGTGGGTGTCTGTGTGTGTGTGTGTGTGTGTGTGTGGGTGTCTGTGTGGGTGTGTATGTGTGTGTGTGTGTGTGTGTGTGTGTGTCTGTGTGTGTGTGTGTGTGTGTGTGTGTGTGTGTGTGGGTGTGTGTGTGTGTCTGTGTGGGTGTGTATGTGTGCCAAAGCCCTGACGCAGCAAACACTCCCTCCAGACTCATCCACTTTGCAAATGTAATTAAATCATTTCAGAGGGAACACTGCAGCTCCCATTGGACTCCATTAGACCTGTAATAATACCACACACACACACACACACACACACACACACACACACACACACACACACACACACACACACACACACACACACACACACACACACACACACACACACACACACACACACACACACACAGTGAGTGATGGCTGACTGGGGACAGTCATGCATTGATATTAAATGCTGAGTGAGTTGTTAGTGTAAATCACAGCTCACAATCACTTTGCCTGAGCCTCTGTGCGTTTCCATGACGACTGGTTCAGGTTTATTCTTAATGACTTCCTGTCTGGACTTTGACTCTGATTGATAACTCAGATAAATAAACGTTCTTTCAGAGAGAAGGAAACATGTGGGATGCTTGACAGAAGTGACGGAAGTAACTTAGCTTAGCTTAGCTCAGCTTAGTCTCTCATCCATGAGTAGATTCACGCTTCCTTCTACACTCAAGGGATTTAAAAACACACAATGTATTTATGTGTAAACTCTCTTGTGTAGTTTGTGTCATAGGAAAAACAACCTGTATTTTGTGTGTTAATAACTTTTAACGATTATCTGAATTTAATCAATGAAAAAACACCAAAAACATAAATTCCTCAGGTGTCACATTTTACACAATCAGTCACTTTTAGCATGTTTAACATAGAGATTGCACAATAATGCCACGACAAAGACACTGAACAAAACAACGGCAGCAAAACACAGCTCCAGTGTTTCTAACTGGTGAAACAAAAGATGCGTGACGTGTAACAATCCAGCATCTGATGGTGTGACATTTTATTAGAACATCTCACCGTTGCACCGCAGTTACTGACCCTCATGTCGCCTTCATTGCGTTCACACAGAACGTCGGGGTGGAATAAAGCTGCACAAGTCCCACCTTGAAAGGCTTGTGTAAATGGGGCTAATGAAATAACAAGGTAACGCATTATTTTCCTAATTTGACAACATTTTTTCCTACTTCTTTGAGTTAGCTGCTAACTACTACTTGCTGCTTTGGAATCTTTTGTAGGTTGCTTGTATGTCGTCAAAATGTCACACCCCCATTTCGTCCCACCATCTCGCCAGCTCTCCCTTTTCTTATCACAAAACCTTCCCTAAATATTCTGTAAATGTTCGAGCAGCTTTAAATCAGAGAAAAGGTTTTCTCAAATCACCCCGAAAAATGAATTTTCAAATCCCTTGGTGATACAGAAAGAAGACAGGGCCTACATGAAACTGGACTGTTGATTATCTTGACTAACCAGGTAATAATGTATGGAAACAGACACTGATGTCGACTTTTTAAAATGTATTAACATCTAGTTTGTCCAGTTTAAATCTAGGGATGAGCTGCTCAAAGCTGCTGCTTGAAGAGAGCGAAGAAAAGCTGCAGTGTGACCACGAAAACATTCTATATATTCATCTTAATGTTAAAAATTAGATATAGATATCATTGAATGTGTAATCACAGTGAAAGGGATTTACATGCTCACTCATTCAAAAACTAATGCATGAATCGCTTCCATTCACTGCCCACAGTGCAGAGCAATATGTCTGCAACCTAATGAAATACAGCTGTAATAAAAACTCTCAACTGAAATGATTGTATTTGTGTCGCAGCGCTCCCATTCAGTGCATTAAGAGGCAGGAGTAATAATCCTGCAGCTAAGAGCCACGAGCCTTGATTACAGTAGCATCATGGAACAAGCAACAGCAATGATTTACTGCCCACTGCAGTTAGACTGCTGCTGCAGAGAGAAGACGACTCCAAGACCCTCCAAGTCCTCTCAGGACCCCCTGTGGAGATGCATCAGGGCTGGAAAGTACAGTCTAAATAATAAAATAATCATAATGTATTATAGGAGAGGGCAAAGCATGCATATTAGTATGGACCGGTATCAGCCACAGTAAACCCACCTCAGCCTGCTGGAGCTGCTCTCCTGAGTAAAACATCTCACTGCATGAATGAGTGAAAATAAAAGTCTGACGTCTGACTGAGGTTGATAAAATATAGAGATATGCTGATGTCCTCATCATTAGCCTTCACCAGTTGAACTGACTACGGTATACTGACTGGACTACGTTGCTACTTCTGAGAACAAATTCACTTTAAATCCATCTGTAACAGATTTCATTTTATTTATTAAAGCACCAAAACGCGAAAAGACACATGAATACATGGAAGATAAAGTTTCACAAAAATATACGGAATGGTTTTTGGAGTGAAACAAAGGTTTGACTGACAACACTCTTTTGTGTTTTTGAGATATGCTCCAGAAATAAAATAGTTACACAGACGGATGGATGGATGTATACATGCTGATCGCTACATAGCATCTTCATGTCATGCTGGGGGATAAAAACTCTCCAGACAACAGTCACTGTAACATCTGTACTGAAGTTAGGTCTGTCCAGGAGAACATGTCTAAATATATATATACAGTACATCTAAAAGATAAAGAATGAACATGTTTGATAGCCTGATATACAAGTCCCCTCTACCAGCTGTAGCTAACATTAGCATGTCTACAGCCAGAGCGGCAGCTAACCTTAGCACATCTGTAGCCAGCACTGCAGCCAACATTAGCTGGTCTTTAGCCAGCAATGCAGCTAACATTAGCATGTATGCAGCCAGTGGAGCACTCATTAATGGAGAGTTCCATGAAAACTTTAAGTGAGGTGTCAACAACTTTATGTCATCATTATGTTATTAATTAGCTAGTTGGATAAGTTGTTGTTGGAGATAACTGGGATTTTTTCACTATATTGGCTCATGCTAGCTTAGCATGTTTTTGTAGCATTAGCCAACGCTCAGCCTCAACACACAGCCAACTAGTGTACCAATGTAATTCAGTCAGTACCTTAAAGAGTTTGGCACCCAGCCCCACCCACTATTGACCCTCATGATGGATTATATACACATAGAAAAATGATTTACTTTGTAAAAAAAAAAAAGAGCCTTGTTGAAAGATTTCAGGAAGTTATCAATGATTTAAGTGAGTATAAAGTTTCCAGAAGGCATCAACATCTCTATGAACTGTATGGAAGAGAAAGTCAGATCTGTCCCACGCGTCATGTATGATTATAGCTTTAGATGACGTTCATGCGTGTGTGTGTGTGTGTGTGTAGGTGTGTAGGTGTGTGTGTGTGTGTGTGTGTGTGTAGGTGTGTGTGTGTGTGTGTGTGTAGGTGTGTGTGTGTGTGTGTGTGGGTGTGTGTGTGTAGGTGTGTGTGTTTGTGTAGGTGTGTGTGTGTGTGTGTGTGTGTGTAGGTGTGTGTGTTTGTGTAGGTGTGTGTGTGTGTGTGTGTGGGTGTGTGTGTGTAGGTGTGTGTGTGTAGGTGTGTGTGTGTGTAGGTGTGCGTGTGTGTGTGTGTGTGTGTGTAGGTGTGTGTGTGTGTGTAGGTGTGTGTGTGTAGGTGTGTGTGTTTGTGTAGGTGTGTGTGTGTGTGTGTGTAGGTGTGTGTGAGTAGATGACTGTCCCAGTTAGACAAACACACCATGTTATTTGTAGAAATGAGGCTTGTGCTGCCTTTTGTCCAGAGTTTCCATGGTAGGCAATTATTTAGGCTCTATTGTGCTTCATTCTGTGGAACAGTCCATTCACCTGTCAGCTCTATGTGTGTCTCACTATTACTATGAAACTCATTAAGTCACAGAAGGAGAAAGAGAAGGAGAGCATTAGAGGAAACACAAATAAAACCCAGGACACATTTTAAATCTGAGAGAGAAGTGACAGAAGATAACAAAAAGAAGGATTTCTCTCCTACGAGGTGAAATAACTGATGCTTTTAATCTCAACAGGAAATTAACTTAAAGAGTCACAGACAGCTGTAAAGCTGAGAACATGTTATCTAAAGCAAACATGAGACGTCCAACCAGCCGTTTCATACAGACTCTGACACTTCAGAGAGTCCACAGACATGACAATGCTTTAAATATGACCAGTGTATTAAAACACTACTCCTAGATTAAATGTTCTTTTTTTGGCACTGACCCCATTCTTCCACCAGGTTTCATGGTTATCTGTAAGTTTGTTAATGCTTTATTGATTAAAAAAAAAAATCACAATGTTAAAGGAAGTAAACATCATACCCAGCTGGTCCTCCCAAACCAACTGTATTCGCCTGAATTCAAGCTCTTTCAGTTTAGGTTAGTTGGACATAAATTGTGATGATAAAAACTGGAACAAGATGTGATTCAAAAACGAACCCAAACAATCAAACTAGAGCAAGATGAAGATTTTCCCCCAAAATGAGAAAAATAAAAATGTTAAAAATCCCAAAAGACTCCCTTCCCGCATGTTTGATGTGGAGGACAGACAGAGAAATGCTGTAGCTATATGCCCCCCTGTTTTATGTTCGGGGGGAATAAAAACCACAATCTGCCCCTTCATCTGGATCCACTACAAAATGTAATGTTTCTTCCTCATCACATGACCAACCCTTCATCAAAGTCTGTCAGGACGTTTTGGGTAGAAACAAACTGAGAACATAACTGATCTCATTACAGACACGCATCAGAACATCTGATGAGATGATGTCATTTTCCTTCAACATGTGGTCCTCCCAGTGACAGAGGCTGACAGAGGATGGCTGTCGTAGGGTCAAGACTCCACTGAATAAAAGAAGAGAATGAGGCGGTGGTGAGAGGAGAAAGGATTCATACCCTGTGTGTACATGGATACGTGGCTATAAAAGAGTGTGTGCTCATATGTATTTGTACTGCATATACATTCATGTGCTCTTCTTTGTGTGTGCAGGTGGATTAGATCAGGGTTTGTATGTGTTGTAACCAGTGTCTGAATACACAGGAAGGCCTATAGAAGCAGGTGTGTGTGAGCAGACGGTGTGTACACAGTGGAAGGTGTAACAGGATGAATACACCAACAGGTGGATGTAGGAGAGCTCAGATTTAATGGGATACACCTCCACATCCAATCATGTGAATGACTGAAGACAGCTCCAGCTTCACAGGTGCTGACAGGTGGATTTCTTTTATCTGTGTCTACCTGTTAACAGTCTTCATGCTAGGCTAAGTTAGATAGCTTCATATTTACAGTGTGGAATCATCCTGAACATCTAACTCACTGTAAGGAAGACAATCAGTTTGTTTCCCATAAGAACATTTACTTTATCAATTTATAACAGCAGAGTACGGATGTTTGGAAGGGAGCGTTTATATTTATATATATATAGTTTAAGTACCAGTGTACACACACACACACACACACACACACACACACACACACACACACACACACACACACACACACACACACACACACACACACACACACACACACACACACACACACACACACACACACACACACACACACACACACTATAAAACTACAGGCTAATTTGTAGCTTTAGCTCCATCCCATCACAATATGTGAATAAGATGAGACGGGTTGACGTTAACCCACTGAAACCATGTTATCACAGCTGTAATGATTGGATGAAGGATGATCTCAGAGAATGGACAGTAGGCAGGCTGATAAAGGAGAAGACAGAGTGTGAAATTAAATTAACAGAGCGACTGTTCAGCGCTGGAAGAAAATACTCAATCTGATGATTTCTGATGAAACCCGTTCAGAATGAGTCGCCGAGGGCAAACGTCTGCTGTGTTCCGGTTTCACATCATTAACAGTCACTTTCTATCAGGCTTTATAAAGGCGTTATGTGCTAATACGTTAGCACAAGGTGTCGTCTCCTACAGTTTTACACATATCCTGATGATATGTTTTATATCTGGTGAATGTAAGACATGTAGGACTGTTCGGTATTCACATATGTATCCACTTCTACTCTTTTATTGACTGACCAAACCCAAAGAAAAAGCAGTGAACGTTCTCATTCAGACACTATTGGCTGTTTTTGACTTAATCAACATTCAGTGATTTTTAATAAAGTCCTTCCATGTCATCCATCTGTAAATATATGAATCCATCACTGACAGATAGAAACACAGTTTTAGACAACAGACATGAAGTGAATGTGGAGCTGCAGAGACGCAGAGAGGAGGACACAGAGGCAGTCAGGCTTGTTATTACAGACTTTATTCATCAATAAAGGAGCAGCTCATCTCCATCTTTCTCTCCATCTCACACACCAGTTCACTTTATGATCATTACAGCTTCCAGTGTGACTCCCTACATCCACATCTGTTGGTAATTGAAAGAAAAGGAGCAGAAATACGACCCCACAGATCCAGGTCCACTGCTGCAGTCTTAACCCAACGACAGGCAGGACTTTAAGAAAATACCAGCTTTTTCAGCAACTGTCTTGATCTGATTATACCAAGCATTACAGGCAGCATTCGACCATCTGCAGGGTCAACGTAATCAATGAGTAAAAGGTTTTTATGAGGCAAACAGAAGTGTGTGTGTCAGTAATATCAGTAAAATCTCCTGAGCAGCTGAAGAAGATGAGGACTAGTTTTAAAATATCAACAGAAAAAAGACATTAATGACTTCATCCAGATTTTACAGTGTCATCCAAGCTGGAACCTTCACTGTAGCCTCTGAGCTAAAAGCGTTAGCATCCGTCTGCTTCTGAGGAAGATGCCTGAGTCACAATGAAGAATTCAGAATCCGTGGATCATTCCTTCATTGATTTTTCAAATAAAAAAAGTCAATATTCGTTTCCAAAACCAAAATGAAAAAACGGATAACGATTCGTTTTGTGCTCAAATCAAAAATGGAAAAAAAACAAAAACGGATAACAAGCTTTGAAGCTAATGAACGAATGTTCCGCTTAAAAAAGGCTGAAAAACATCTTTTCAGATCTGTTTGGGATCCATAGAGTTTTATTGTCTTCACTTGTTGTTTTAAACTAGTCTCCATCTTCTTCAGGTGTTTTTAAACTAGTCTCCTTCTTCTTCAGGTGTTTTAAACTAGTCTTCTTCTTCTTCAGGTATTTTAAACTAGTCTCCTTCTTCTTCAGGTGTTTTAAACTAGTCTCCTTCTTCTTCAGGTGTTTTTAAACTAGTCTCCTTCTTCTTCAGGTGTTTTAAACTAGTCTCCATCTTCTTCAGGTGTTTTAAACTAGTCTCCTTCTTCTTCAGGTGTTTTAAACTAGTCTTCTTCTTCTTCAGGTGTTTTAAACTAGTCTTCTTCTTCTTCAGGTATTTTAAACTAGTCTCCTTCTTCTTCAGGTGTTTTTAAACTAGTCTCCTTCTTCTTCAGGTGTTTTAAACTAGTCTCCTTCTTCTTCAGGTGTTTTAAACTAGTCTCCTTCTTCTTCAGGTGTTTTTAAACTAGTCTTCTTCTTCTTCAGGTGTTTTTAAATTAGTCTCCATCTTCTTCACGTGTTTTTAAACTAGTCTCCTTCTTCTTCAGGTGTTTTTAAACTAGTCTCCATCTTCTTCAGGTGTTTTAAACTAGTCTCCTTCTTCTTCAGGTGTTTTAAACTAGTCTCCTTCTTCTTCAGGTGTTTTAAACTAGTCTCCTTCTTCTTCAGGTGTTTTAAACTAGTCTTCTTCTTCTTCAGGTGTTTTAAACTAGTCTCCTTCTTCTTCAGGTGTTTTAAACTAGTCTTCTTCTTCACGTGTTTTAAACTAGTCTTCTTCTTCTTCAGGTGTTTTAAACTAGTCTCCATCTTCTTCAGGTGTTTTAAACTAGTCTTCTTCTTCTTCAGGTGTTTTAAACTAGTCTCCTTCTTCTTCAGGTGTTTTTAAACTAGTCTCCATCTTCTTCAGGTGTTTTAAACTAGTCTCCTTCTTCTTCAGGTGTTTTAAACTAGTCTCCTTCTTCTTCAGGTGTTTTAAACTAGTCTCCTTCTTCTTCAGGTGTTTTAAACTAGTCTCCTTCTTCTTCAGGTGTTTTAAACTAGTCTCCTTCTTCTTCAGGTGTTTTAAACTAGTCTCCTTCTTCTTCAGGTGTTTTAAACTAGTCTTCTTCTTCTTCAGGTGTTTTAAACTAGTCTCCTTCTTCTTCAGGTGTTTTAAACTAGTCTCCTTCTTCTTCAGGTGTTTAGGAGAACCCTGTGTGTTTTACTGTGAAGCTCCAGAAGCGTTTCGTGGACTAAGGACTCGAGGTTCTGTAAAGTTCATCTTGTTTTCCCCTCCAGAGATTCTGTATCAGCTCCACGATGTTTCTCTCTAATGTTTTAATACTAATTACCTTATTTATTTATTTTCCACAGCTCATTAATGAGAGATGAGTTACAGAATGCAGCGCTGACACTTTATCCTCATGATGTTTCATGATAAAACAAACCAATGAAAACTTCATTTAAAGACCTTTCATCACAGATCATAAAAGGCTTCATGACCAGGATAAAAAGATCGAGATGATGATGATGATCTTACCTGACCGTAAAGTCGTAGGAGCAGGACGCCAGCAAACATTGACTGAACGGAGAGAACTGTAAGAGGAGAAAACAGGTTTCAGTTTAGAGAAAAGGTTCAGAGGATGTTCTTTATCTGTGTATACGTCTGTTTTTCCAGTACACTATATACACAGTAATATTTAATAAAGTATTCATTGAAGTATTCAGAGCTTTTACTTAAATTACAGTAGAATTACTGCAGTATAAAAATACTTGTCCATACTTTCATAACAATAAGTCCAACATTGATGCATCAATATAAAGGTTGACCAATAGATATAATAACAATAAGAGCTGTTAGCCGATCGATCGGCTGATAAACCTTCAGTTAGATCAAGAACTAGTTCTGTAAATTATGACATAATGAGACGAATCGTCACATTTGTTGTCAGTTTTCAGGTTTTTTTCAAGTGTAAAAAGGAGTGAATGTTCAAATAACACATTCTGTTAAAAATGGCTTCAGGTTGAGTCTCTGGTCTCTTTTCTGCTCAGACGTTACGAAGAACACCTCCTCCCTGCTCCCTCCTCCTTTCACCTCCTCCCTGCTCCTCCCTCCTTTCACCTCCTCCCTGCTCCCTCCTCCTTTAACCTCCTCCCTGTTCCCTCCTCCTTTCACCTCCTCCCTGCTCCCTCCTCCTTTCACCTCCTCCCTGCTCCCTCGTCCTTTAACCTCCTCCCTCCTCCTTTCACCTCCTCCCTGCTCCCTCCTCCTTTCACCTCCTCCCTGCTCCCTCGTCCTTTAACCTCCTCCCTGTTGCCTCCTCCGTTCACCTCCTCCCTGCTCCTCCCTCCTTTCACCTCCTCCGTGCTCCCTCCTCCTTTCACCTCCTCTCTGCTCCCTCCAGTCAATCGATTCAGACAGACAGATTTGCAAACACAGTTATAGATCTATTGATCAGCCGTCCTGAAAAACACAGCTTGAAGAAGACAGCTGATGATTGGGTGAACTCAGGTGAGCGTTTGTGAGATAGTTTAGTGTCTGTCTGTCTGTCTGTGTGTCTGTCTGTGTGTCTGTCTGTCTGTCTGTCTGTGTCTGTCTGTGTGTGTCTGTCTGTCTGTCTGTCTGCGTGTGCGTGTGTGTGTGTCGGGGGGGTCTTATTAGGTCCATGTAAGTGGGTGTTTTGATGCTGTCAGGCCCTGCTCCATTACACACACATTTTGCTTTGTTACAAGACATTTGCCAGCGTGTGTGTGTGTGTGTGTGTGTGTGTGTGTGTGTGTGTGTGTGTGTGTGTGTGTCTGTGTGTGTGTGTCTGTGTCTGTGTGTGTGTACCTTGACTCTGCGGATGGCGTAGGTGTGGCCTTGCAGTTGATTGACAGGCTGTCGGACGTTCCTCAGGTCCCACACACACACACTACAGTCCACTGATCCTGTGGCCACAATATTCTGCACACAGACAGAGATACACTTCATCAATCATAAAAAGGCTCACTTATTAAAAACCACAGTCATGAGAGGACATCCCCCACCCCACCCCCACCCCACCCCAACATCCTCCCAAAAAACTGCATCAGTGTCTGACGTACCCTCCATCCCTTTGAGGAGGTCATGTCATGATGAGTATGCATCACTGATGACAATTCAACTTTAAACAGTCAAGGTGTAAAAGGTGTGCTTACCTGGTCATATTTGCACCAATCACAGCTAAGTATCTCAGCCTTGTGCGCTGGGACGACCAATCGACATGCGGCAGCCTTCACGTCCCAAACTCTGAGCGTCCCGTCACCTGAAAGCAGAGACATACAGCAGAGATTTACCCAGCATGCCCAGTACAACCACAGTGCATACTGGTGACCTGGAGATGGTGCACCCATCACCTCATTGGCTGTTTAGTTACCTCCAACGGGGAGGGTTTGATTTGACTCCTTTTTAACAGGATTACATAAAACTACTGGACAGACCTGTAGATGATGGAGATATGAACCAGGGATGAACCTGATGACTTTGGTGCCGATAAAGGTTTGAATCCAGGACTTTTTACTTTAACATTTCCACAGTGTTTTTTTATTTACCCTAATTTTGTAAAAACTTTTGAAACTTTGTCCAGAGCTGGGGTCTGGATCAGAGAAGCTGAACAGATGTGTGAAGGTCGGTGGTTCGTGCTCTACTCATCTCTGCTGTCTGACTCATCACTGATGTAAACTTTATCGCCACCTACTGGCCTGACATGCTTGGAGCTTGGAACCGTTTTTTTGTGTTCTCATGTGAGATATTTTATTAAATGATCACATGGACAGATTTTTTCTTTTAAAACAGAGGTAAAATATGTCCATAAATCAGTGTTCCCATTCGTACATACTGAGGATGACAGGACTGATGTCTGTGTTTACAGGAGTCCTCACTAAGACCAGGAAACCGCTGAATGGGTTTAAATACATTTCTGATCTTCTGCTCCGCTGTGAACCATCCAGACCCCTCAGGCCGTCTGGGACGGGTCTGCTTTCTGTCCCCAGAGACAAAACCACACATGGAGTTTAGTTCTGTTTTTATGCAGCTCTGCTTCTACCCTCAGTTCTCTTCAATCAAGGCTGAAGACCTTTGTGTTCGCCTTGAATTCAATCAATGAATCACTCAGTTCTTACGCTGCACTGGAACTTTAACTGCTGTGTTTCTATTTAAATCTTTTCAATTTCTATTTGAAATGCTTTTTATATTGTCTTTTGTTGCTTTTAGCTGTTGTCTTAATGCCTTTTATATTTCATATGAAGCATTTTTAACTGCCTTGTTGATGAAATGTGCTGTTCTGACTTTTCATTTTGTACTTTTAACGAGTTTCTATACTTGTCCAACACTTTTGGTACCGACTAACTTCAGCACCATGTCTGCCTCTTTATATGGTTCTGTTTTCATTTGATTGTTGTCAGCAGGATTACACAGAAAATACAGGACGGATTTCTACTAAACTTTGTTGAAGGATGCGACATGAGCCACCCTTTCGGTTCGGCCTCGGCGGAAGTTTGAGCTCTACTGAGTACTGTTATGGTTGGAACTTGAATAACGATGCCAAAGCATCAAGTTAAGGTTCAGCTGAGAAAGTAAAAGTTTGGGCCCACTTGATTAGGTGACTGGGACTCCGGTCTGACTCTGAAACGGCGCCACCTTCAGTCCCTTCAGGGTAACAGGAACTTTGGAAGCTCGTTGAGAAGTAAGAACAGATAACAGATAAGAGCTTCCTCGTGGCTTCACCTCATGTTTAGTGACCAGCATATTAATCCTGTCCAGCGTGCTTCCTCTCCTCCTCTTCACCAGTTCCTCCTCATCCTCTTTGCTCCCTCTGCCTCCTCTTTAATTCCAAAGATGGATGAAAACCAGCCTCCCAGCTTCACTACCGCTTCACTATTCATCGATTCTTTTTTTAACCATTCACATCCTTTTTTCTTTTATTCTTCTTCTTCCTCCCTCTATTCCTCACCCTCCCTTACTCACCCGACTCTCTCAGCTATGTGTAGAAGCTGTTCTGGCACCGCCAAGAGAAGAAGGTGCCAACTAGACAGTGTGTGCAGCACTTTACAGGCTGAAGGGTCCTGCTCTATTAAACCACATCTCTGCTGTATCAGCAAAATGAGCTCACACACATATCTGCTCATGTAAAACACACACACCTAATACAATGTGACCACATAACATCCAAACATAGCTTTGTTTAATGGTGGTTTGTTTTCCGAAGCGTCTCTCCTTCTCAGAGACCCTTTAGCTGCTATGTAACTCCTGGATATGAGTCAGTCAGCATCATCGAGCACCATCTTTTTCATAAACTGAAACGTTAGCTGTGGAAACATCATGTCACGGCTGGCTTAAAAAATGGAACAAATCACGGACAAATTTTCATGTGTGTCGCACAGAAATGACGTTATTCCAACCAGCAGCCAGCGTACGTCAGCGTTCCGCCTGACGGGGCTGTTGAAGGTGTTTAGTTCTCAGAGGGACTCTGTTCCTCTCTCCACTCATTACAATTATACTTTTACTTTTAACTTACCAAGATTCTCCAAAACGTCTGTTGAACACGACAACATTTGGAGGATGTTTAAATTAACCACAAAATGCAGGTTTGATAAAAGGTTCTACAGATTTCTTCCTGAAGGCATGTCTTCCTGCTTCTCCTTCTCTGGATCGGTCTTTGCAGTGAAAACATGTTTGTGCTTCTCTGAATACTCAGATTGGAGGCTGACAGTGATCACAGCAGGCGTGTGGGAGACTGGAGCAGAAAGGTTTCACAGAAAAACCCAGAGCGCTGCATTCACACATATTCCATGGTTGTTCTGAGATCAGCCACCTCCAGAGCTTATCTATTAAACACACACAGCCGGATGGAGTCTTCCACTGAGGCCAGCTGGCAGAGCAGTCATGTAGTGAAACATGGAGGAATTACAGACAGACTGAAGGCATCAGGCTTCTGTCATTCTGAGATCACGCCTCATTCCAGCTTTGCTTTTCTGCTTTAAACTCAGTGAACAGAAAACGTGACCAGAACTGAAGACAGATAGATCCTATGAGCAACCAGATGAAAAGAAAACATGAATCCATTCATTTCAATCTTTGAAATTAGTTGATCTAATAAATTACACGTGTTGTTGTTGGTTCACATCCATTTCTATTCTCCTGCACTGATTGACTTTTAGTTAAACAATCAGTGATTTCTGTCACTGCTGATTCAACATGATCAACCAGACGAAAAGCCGTCGACAAAGGCTGACAAAGTTGAATGAAATTCATTGGTTTGTTTTATCATGAACATCATGAGGATAAAGTGTCAGCGCTGCATTCTGTAACTCATCTCTCATTAATGAGCTGTGGAAAATAAATAAATAAGGTTTCACAAGTTTACGTTTCAACAAAGTAATTAATATTAAAACATTAGAGAGAAACATCGTGGAGCTGATACAGAATCTCTGGAGGGGAAAACGAGTGTGGAACACATCAGATAAACGAGGGCCACAGACGCTCAGACGCCCCAACGCTGACCAATGGCTGCCATCAGCCTGTTTTTTGTGGAGGGATGGGCCGAGGGTTAAGAAAGACTTCATTAGATTTTGAGGCTGATCCTGATTCGCTGCAGATATTTAAAAATTCTAAATACATATTTAGACTTAGATTTTCTCAATAAATAACATAGTTATCGTTTGCTGCTAGCTTGCTGGTGCTTCCAGCAGGGCTTCCTGACTGAGGAAGGAAACCAGAGAGCAAAGGGTTTGGTAGAAACTCTAATTTAATGCAGCGCTGAGCGACCCGAGCTGGCACCATAAGACGACACTGGAGGAGATCCGGAGGGCAGATTGAAGCTCAACAATCTTCTCTCCTGCTGATGCTGGAGGTTGTGATGCTGAGGGGAGGGGGTGGAAAGAGGAAGAGGAAGACAAACATGAGAAGATTGAGGAGAGGCAGCGAGGAGCATGGGAAACCCCGATAAGCTTGTCAGAATGAGACGCCATCTGCCGTGCATTCCATGCATGTCTCTCTTCAAAGCTGGCCTCTCATGTTCTCTCAGAACGCCACCAGAGGGGAAACCTCCGCAGGGAGATAAGGCAGAGATTCTCCACCGTACGCTAATGCTAGCTAACGCTGTTTGACAACTCATTATCCTCCATCTGTCCAGCTGTCCCTGAAACCAACAGGAGTCACTCATCCCATCCAGCTCACACTACAAACAGCTGGTCACATTTCATTTTCAGCAGCAGTGATATTTATTTATTGTATTTATTTATTTTCTCTGTCCCGTGATCTCTCCCGCTGCTCAAGGGTTTGAGTCTATTACAGTTATCATGTAAAACAGCTGGAGGTCATTAGAAACTATTTTTAGGTCCGAGCATGAAGCATGTGAGGACCCTATTGTTCTGCATGGAGTTTTTAATATTCTCCTCCTTCTTCTTCTTCCAAATGAGTCACCTTTTTGGGGCCTTTCCCAGACCAAAAATAAAAACAGAAAAACACACTTTGTATTTTAACAAACTCCTCCTAGAGATTTTACCTAATCGACTTCAGATTTGGTCAGTACTATCCAAACCCCACGAGGATGAAAAGTTGTCAAAATCCTGAGTTTTTGTTGAACGGTGTGGGCGTGGCCAGGCGTCAACTTTCATCAAATTTTGATGATTCGCCGTGAAACAAAGTTGTCACATGTTCAGAGTTTTTCAGTGATGAGAACTTATCAGTCCTGATCCCCTGATGTCTCCATCAAACATATTTAATAAAACACATGACTGTAATGTAACTTTAGATACTAAAAAACAACCCAACAACAAACAGGACTTTAAAAAAAATATTTTTATTTTAAGTCCAGAAGTTAAAAACAGAACATTTGTGTGGCTGGAGGTTTGTTCAGTCCTACAGACCAAGATCAGGACCAGGTTAGTATCTGTTCTCGTATCTTCACGAAGACCAGATTCAGGTTTACACCTGAAAAGTGAGACCACTTTGTTTTGACGCTCAAACAGGTTTTTTTCACCGGTTTAGGCTGTCCATCCTGACGAAGATACAAAAACCAATGACTCTCTGTTCCTTTGCAGGTCTGGGCTCTAGAAAAATCTCCTGTACCACTTCTTCTTCTTCTTCTTCTTCTTCTGGATCTGGGCCTCGAGCTCTACCAGCTGGGATGTCATGACCCTCTCCTTCTCCTCCCACTCCTGCTGATTCTTCAGCAGATCCGTTTTGAGGGCCTCTGTCTCCTGAAGGTGTGACGACCTGTCCTCCTCCCAGTGGACCCGATTGGTCTCCACCTGTTGTTCAGCCTCCTTCAGAGCAGCTGTAAGGGTGTTAAACTGTTTCTGCTCCTCGAGCTGAGCCACAGATCTGGATTTCTCCTCGTCAAGCTGGGTTGTCAAGGCGGTCTCCTTCTCCTCCCACTCCTGCTCCTTCTTCAGCAGAGTCTTCTTCAGAGCCTCTGTCTCCTGAAGGAGGGACGATTTCTTCTCCTGCCATCGGATCCGATCGGTGTCCGACTGACACTCAGCCTGCTGCAGAGCAGCCTTAATGGTGTCCATCTCCTCCTTCTGCACCTCAAGCTGAGCCTCATATCCACCAATCTTCTCCATCAGGGACGTCATGGTGCTCTCCTTCTCCTTCCACTCCTCCTCCTTTTCCAACAGAGCCTTTTTCAGAGCTTCTGTCTCCTGAAGGAGAGACGAGCTGTAGGAGGTCTGCTGCCCAAGGTTGGTCTGCATGTTGCACAGCCTCTCACTGAGGGTTTCCAGCTGTGTCTTCAGATCCTTGACGTCCTCTGAGGAGTTCTCCTGATTGGTCTGAGCCAGCTGGGCTTTGAGACCAGAGATCTCCTTCTCCATCAAGTCCTTCTCTTGGAGACACAAGGTGCCGTCTGTCTGTCGTTGAACCTTGTTCAGGAAAACCGACAGCATCTCCACCTCGATCTCGACGACGACTCTCCCCAGAAGTCTGCCTTCGGACAGCCTCACTGAACCGTCCGTCAGCTCCCTCCTCAGTTGTTGCTCCATGTCACTGAGGTTGTTCTCGGCTTTCTGATTGGTCATCTGTTGTACTTTAGAGTTTCTCCTCTGTCCTCGTTGGTTCATCTTTGTAGTTTTGTAGTTGTATCTTACAGTTTCACAGTGAAAAATGTGTCTGAGCCGAACCTGGTTGTTTTATAGCATCCCGACATTCTAGGAAGGACATTATGGCTATCCTAGCAACAACAAGATGAAAGCCAATAGAGGTTATGATGATACCAGTTTGTACCTGTTGTGCAAAACACACACTGATTATTATTCCTCATACTAATTAGGGCCCGAGCACTAAGCGTGAGAGGACCCTATTGTTCTGCAAGGAATTTTTTTTTTTTTTTTTTACGAAACTATAGAACACCTGTCCTCGTGGATTGCGGTGCCGCTACACTCCCCGCTCAACAGGAGCAGCCTATGAGCCAAGTGTGGCACCTAGTGGTAAAGGTTTGTATATCAGTCTGGTTCAATATCAAACTCGTTTGGAAACTCCTGTGTGTGTGTGTGTGTGTGTGTGTGTGTGTGTGTGTGTGTGTGTGTGTGTGTGTGTCTGTGTGTGTGTGTTTGTGTGTGTTCAGTATCTGGTAGTGTGTTTTGCCAGAGGTGAAGTGTTTATCAGCCAAATGAGATTCTGCAGAACACTACAAAACACACACACACACACACACACACACACACACACACACACACACACACACACACAAACACACACACACAAACACACACACACACAGCCCTCCTGTTAATCATATGTGTGTTTGTGTTTGTTCAATGACACCAGGTAGCGTCTGGTTAAATAATTGATAGCAGGCGTCCATTAGAGACAAAGGCCACACACACACACACACACACACACACACACACACACACACACACACACACATATATTATGATTTTTAAGTTGTGTCAAAATGAGCCCTATAAATCAACCACTGATAGCAACTGAGAGGTTTCTGTCAATAATCACAGGTACATGCAATGAATTGTGGGTATCGTATAGTATGAGACAATAGGAGTGGCAGTGAAATGTGTTTGTATTGGCAATGAAAAAAGTTCCACAGAGAAATCAAACAAACAGAAAACAAACTCCTTGGTGGAGGTAATGGAGTAATGGAGTAACTGGAGAAAAGATTTTAAATTCATATGAGAAGCTTCCACCAGAGGCCTTTTATTCTGAAGGGGAGCATATGTAGCTTGTATTTGGGTTTCTGCCCTTTTTATTTTCTCTACTTTCCTGCCACAGGCATTAATTCTGCATCTTATCTCCTCAGAGTTTGTTTAATTCAGCACCGGAATCAAAGTTAAGCTGTGAGTCTTTATCATTGTTTTACTGGAGGAGTCACAGGTTTAGCATCATCCCATCACCACATTTATGATTAACTACATCTGATCATCACTCTTTATCCTGACTGCAGGATGGTTTTTAAGGGCTGGAGTAACAATCAGCTGAGCCTATAAGGAAGAGGGGAGGAGGAGGAGAGCAGAGAACAGGAAAGAAATAATCAAGAAACAAGCAGAGGAAAACTGGACTGGAGTAGATAATAAAAGGAGCAGCAGGCTGCAGACAGATAAACACAGATGCTCATTGTTCTTGTGTTCTATCGCTCCTGCTGCAGGTCAGGAGGAGGAGAGGAGCTCCTGCAGTAAACCAGCCTACTGGGCAGATAAAATAAAGCTCACCTTCATCATTAGACACACATCATTCCGTCTGTAGTCAGTAATAAACCACAGACAGTCTGTGGTGCTGTAGTAAAACCCAGGAGGCTGACGGTGACATGGTGGATGATGTGAACACAGAGGTGAGCAGCTGTAACATGGACAGTAATGGTTCCATTACGGAGGTCATGCCTTGTAAATCATTTAGCTGCACGGGTTAGCAGAGCTGCACTGAACCACTTATCAGATCTGGACTCAGATCTAATGAGCTCTCTGTCGCTGATCTGGAACCCAACAAATAAATAAATCTATTTTTTCATCTCTGGTGTCCTGGGGGAGAAACCATTGCATTTACTTCTGCTAACGTTTGTTCACACTGACAGTAAATGTATGTTTTATTCAGTATATGTAACATTTTCCTCAATGAAAAATCTAGGAAACAAACTCCACAGGCTTCTTCTGCCCAGTGGGAGAGTCTGACTGACACAGTTGTCATTTTCACACACTGACCTGACACTACTGGTCAGAATGGCCTCCATTCATCTGTCTAAAAACAGCTGGATGGAACAGAAAAGTCAAATCTCATCACCGCTTTATGTCTGACTGGAACTCGTTAACGACGGGATCGGAGTTGTGTTCTTTCGACTGTGAGTAGAGAATTAAATTAGCCTTTAGCTCCACTGACTGTTTATCTCTGGAGATGCTTAACTTTTCAATGAGCATCTATTGACATGATGGATCATTCAGTAGCAGCACTGCTGTGAGCACATTCTAGTTTTAAACCAACTGAAAAAGGAGAGCCTGATAACTTGGAGGAGAGGAGGCATTGAATTGAAAAAAAAAAATGCTGAAACCACAAATCTACAACATCATCTATGGATCCCCCCCCCTCACCATTGTTGTTATTGTTGACAAGTTAGTCATAAGACAAACATATATGTATAGAAGTAGAATTTAGAATGGGATGTCATAAAAGTCCCTGTAGGTGTAAAGGCCAGGTGTCCCAATACTTCTGTTCATTTAGTGTATTTGTGGGTCGAGGCCGACCTGCAGTACCTACAAAGCCCACTAGGGGGCAGCGGAAGTCACTTAAACTTGCATAAAATATATAGAATTAAATATTTACATTTTAAAAAGTAATCAGAGCTAAAAAGTCAAATCAGAGCTAATAAAGCAGCACCATGGGGGTTAAATGAAGTTATTCTTCCTATACCTGACATGTATCTGGTTTTTGAGCTGTGATAGATTGTTACGATGTAGCAGAACGTCTGTTTTGTCTTCATGTTGACATCAGGTTGGATATTGTGAGCTTTTATGCATTTATTCCTTCTTTCCTGCTTTAGATATTGTTACGTGACAGTGGATAGATTATTGCCATAGAGCCACATTCACTGCTCTGCGTATGAAATATATAATATATAAGATAAAATCCTTCATCTTCGTCTTGTGTTGATCAGAACTGGGATTAAAGGTTTGGAGAGGCTGCAGAAGATTTCCAGATTTCAAACTGGGCTGTTGTTAAGTTTGGGAGTTGCTGTTCATGATATAATATGGAATTATCACAATACCAAAATTCACTGCAAACCCAACCCCAGCTGTTAATGAAGCTTTGAGACCAGAGTCTGAATATGAACATGATGGTGCCAGTAAAGGTCTTCTTCATAAGCTATATGTGTTTCAGACATCGTGATTAAACCTCACTTATAATGGTGGGTTAAGATGAACAGAAGACAATGGAATGGTTAACAGTTCATCTGCAGCTAAAGTTTGATGACTCTGGTTTGTGTGAACATTCAAATAAAACCTTACAGGACACATCGTTGAAAGAAGAATAACTCTGTAAAATCTCATTACAGATTTCCGCTCGCTGTCTCCACCAATTAACCCGATCCCATCAGCCAACAAGTTTAAGTGATTCACAGACTGATGCTGAACAGGAGGCAGCTGGTCTACAAGCGGAGCGCTGATGAAATGCACATCCATCAGCGGCTCAGCTCCGCCCCTCTGATAAAGTTTGCTCCCTCACAAACAGATAAGATAATCCCAGCTCTCCCTGTGGGCACAATCTCACTGACTTCATTGTCTTCTGAATGAAGCTAATGTCTAAAACTCACGTCCTCAACATAGCGAGGAGAGGAGGAGGAGCTGCAGCAGCAGGCCTCCCTACTCCTTTATCGCTGCGGTGCAGCCGGTTTTACGACACATTTTTCTAGTTTTTGAACCATCAAACATGAGGAGCATCAGAGACCGAGCACCAGCTCAGACCTGATGAAGACGTACCGTCAGAAGGACATTTATACTTCAGTTTGAGCCCCAACTAGTCAAACAGTCTCTCCTATCCTGCTGACAGACAAACTAACCAGTGAAAACATGAGACGCTTCAGGATCCTCCATGTCTAATCTGTCTATTCATCATCCTCTTTAAACTGCAAAGACAGACAATAACTTCAAAAAACTGAGCTGCATCTAAACACTTTTAATTTCATTAACGAAAACTATCGACAACCTGTTCTTCAATGACCGAGACGAGACGAGACCCTAAAACATCAACTGTGACGAAATCAACAAGAAATTTTGCTGATGAAAAAAGCCTAAAATGCAGTTTAAATAAAACCTTCAATAAAAGCTCTCTTTATATTTGTATTCAACCATCTAGTAGCTGGTCTGACCTGACCTGGGTATAGAACCAAAGACTAATGGAACAATCTAGGAGCTGGTCTGACCTGGGTATAGGACCAAAGACTAAATTTAAAAAATGGCAGCCAAAATTAACACTAAATAAAAATTTCATTTTGTTTGAATCCCAAACGAGATGTTCAGAGTCCTTCCACTATGACCTGAAAACAAATGAACTCACCACAGATGCAGTGAAGCAGCGCGGCCATAGCAGAGCTACAACCCCACCTAGTGACGAGATTCAAACCCACCTGGATAAACCAGTAAATGAAATTAAATTTGCTCTGCTGGCTCACCTGAGGCTGAAGCAAAGCATCCTGGTATGTGAGGCGACCAAATGGTGCTATAGATGACCCCTTCGTGACCCCTGAGAGTGGTCAGTGATTGGCTGAGAGTGGGCTCCCACTGGAAGTTTCACAGAAGGAAAACACAAGGCTGTCAGAGGAGAGAAAAGAAACTGGGAGGAGAAGAAGAAACACAACTCACCAGTTTGATGGTTTGATCCCACGATCCAGAGACGACAAGGTTCTCTCCTCTGGTTTGACCCCAGTCTACAGAATACACCTCCACACACACACAGAGACACACACACAGACACACACACACACACAGACACACACACACACAGACACACACACACACACAGACATACATACACAGAGACACACAGACATACACACACACACACACACACACAGACACACACACAGACATACACACACACACACAGACATACACACACACACACACACAGACACACACAGACATACACACACACACACAGACAGACATACACACACACACACACACACACACACACAGAGACACACAGACACACACACAGACATACACACACACACACACAGACACACACACAGACACACACACACACACACACACACACACACACACACACACACAGACACACACACACACACACAGACACACACACACACACACACACACACAGACATACACACACACACACACACAGACACACACACAGACATACACACACACACACAGACAGACATACACACACAGACACAGACAGACATACACACACAGACACAGACAGACAGACACACATAGAGACACACACACACACACAAAGACACACACACACAGACACACACAGACACACACACACACACACAGACACACACACAGACACACACACACACACAAAGACACACACACACAGACACACACACACAGACACACAGACACACACACAGACATACATACACACACACACAGACACACACACAGACACACACAAACACACACAGACACACACAAACACACTCACAGACACACACAAACACACTCACAGACACACACACACACACACACACACACACACACACACAGACAGACAGACACACATGTTAATAACAGACCAGCCAGTTTTATCCTCATGTGCATGACTGGAATTGTGTTTTACCTCCTGTGTGTGTTCTTTGGCCACTCTCAGCGGAGCGCTGTGATTGGACGTGTCCCACAGCTGCAGGCTGCCGTCACCGCCCCCGGCGACCAGGACATGTTCGTTGGCTTCGCTCCAGGCTACGTCGAACAGACCGTCACCCCACTCCCAGCTGAAACACACACATAACAGTTTTATGATTACACTGACTCACTAAATCCAAAATTAATCATGGATCAGTTTTTTGTTTGTTTTTTCAAACTAGTCTCCTTCTTCTTCAGGTGTTTAGGAGAATTCTGCGGCACTGTTTTACTGTGAAGATCCAGAAATGTTTGGTGGACTAAGAAACTTCACCCGACGTTCAAGCAACATGGAGATAATGAAAGAAATGCTTTGAAATTATCCAACAAAAAAGACCAAACCGTAAAACTGATGAATACTATTCAGAGGTCAGAGAGACAAAGAAAGACAATTTACCGTCTCACTAGATGGACCCCCGTCTCCGTCTCATCCAGGACCAGGAGGGTACCGCAACCTACAAATAAAGTGCATTTATTTTGGTTTATTATTTCAAAAATATAACTCACAGAAACAGTTGACAGATAGTATGAAAACATTGTGTTTTAGTGATCTGTCTCAGTCTGTTTCCTCCTTGGTGTTTGTACTGATGGTTTGTTTCATTCTGGATCTGATGACCTGTTAAACTCCAACCTTAATGAAACTCAAACCGTCTATTTCTCCTTGATTTCAATTAAAACTTAAGGAGGCTGCCGTTGGAATGAGGAGGAGGTGATTAGATTTTGAGGTAGATCCAGACTAAGGTGAGGATCCAGGGAATATTTTAAGCCTTGGTGGAGGTGTGAGGTATCCTTCTACGTACCGGCTATGCCATAGTACTGGGAGGCAGCACAGGCCACCCTGTTGGCAAAGAACGGAGACACTTCCACGGCGTAGCCATGACGAGCTGGACAACGAAACGTCTTCACCATCATCAGCAGCTGCCTGCAGCCCAACAAGGTGACCTGCTGCAAAAAAGACGTCACGGTGTGCTGATAAATTCACTTATTGTGTTTAACTTGAGTTTAACTTCATGATATCTGACGTCTCCTAAACGAACTAAAGTCTTCTAAGAGTGAAAACATTTCTTACCAAATGACCAAAGGTCCCTGTAGCGCATTAAAAACTGGAGCAGACCTCCATTAACGACGTGTCGCAGATGACAGACGACACCTTTACCGCTTTAACGTCACGTTAAAACGTTATAACGACCAGAAACCGGACGGTAAATCCACGAAGAGACACTTGGACGGCTCCAGCACTCCCCACGAGCCCGCTGACAACTTCACATCCACAACTGCTTCCGTGTTTTGATCAACTGACCCAAGAACCCGGATGTAAGCTTGTTTTCCTGCAGGTCTCGCGAGGTTTCGGAAGTTGGCGATGATTCTTTTTAAAGAAAACGGTATGAGCACCGATTTGAAGGATTACAGTATATATAATTTAATGAATAAATATTTACAACTATAAATAAATAAGTAAACATTAAGGTATTAATAAATACACAACATGCAGATGATGTACGTAAGTGTGTCATTATTTTTTTAAAAGCCCACATATTGTCGATTATCTTTTACTGACATGATACTAATGTGTTACTGGTTCTCACCATTTAACTGGCCGGGGTGCGTCAGAGGACAAGGCGTACTGGGAGAGTTTAGAGAACATGATCACTGAGGACAAACTGAAACTGTGATGCAGTGGAGCTGAGAGAAAATTCCTTTCTGATCTCATAAAACCTGAGGATATATCTATCGCTGTGATGTTGACATCTCCTCTAAAGTGCTTTTGTGTACCTTCTTCATTTGCTTGCAAATATTCTTTGCCTGAGGTCATGCACTGTTAGTTCATAGCTTCACCCTCATTAGTGTCATATAGAAGCTAATGCATTTACATAAAGATACATTGCGCCTTCATGGCCAACATACTGCAAACAAAACCTTTAGCATATTAATAATCAATATACAAATGTAAATTTGTGAAAGTACATTATAATGAAGTAGGTGGGCCTCAATTTGTGCATTTTGTGCAAAAGAAGAGTCAAATATGCACCAAATGCTTGTTTCTATGGAAACACAGTCTGAGGGAGAAAGTACGGGTTAAACAAATGTGATAACCACTGGTTTAGGTTTAGCTGGTTAACACAAACAAAGCCTGGCTATGTGGAACCCACAGCCCTCCGCTGCTCTAAAGCCTAGCATCTTAGCATCAGACACAAACATGATGCAGAAACATGGACTGAGCCCAAGAGGCATGTCTCCATGTCGTCGTCATCTGCTCCCACATCAGGGCTTGGAACAGAAAAATAACAGAGGAGCTCCTACACACTTACTCAGTGTTCAAATGTAGGCTACACAGAATACTATCACACACAGGGTGATGATAAGAACTACTGTAGCAGTACCTCACATCAAAACTTCAAGAGGCTTCGGCTCCAAACCAGCATCTGTCTCTGCAGAAGGAAACAAGCAGAACAGAGAAGATTCTCAAACTAGAGGGTCTCACCCTTCATTCCATTCCCTGGTCTCAGTTGGTGTTGTTGAAACTGAACTGAATCTCTTTCCTCTGGTTACACAGCATCAGGTTCAGAATCTTTTACAGAGACGGACCAGTTTATGACAACAGTGTTTTAACAGCTGTGACAAATATCTACTGTTTAAATAGTAATGTCTGTTTCCTGCACTGATGGGATTATTGATTCATATATAAAAACAAAACAACACAGTTTGAGTCATTCAGTGAGTATTTATTAAAAACAGCATTAAAACATTCAGCTATCGTATTATGAAACTGGAAAAATAGAAAAAAATGCAGCTGATATAAATTATTATCCAAGTACATCAGTTTGTGATTGTAAATATAAAAATGTCAGATGTTCCATGATGACTGGAAATTCATAGGACCAAACTCCTCATGGAGAAACTGTTGTATCTTAGTTCTGACCCAGGAGTGTTTCTCTGCACAACTCTTCTCATGGCTGAATTCCTGCTGATCTTGTCGAGCGGCTCATGTACATGTGTTCGAGCTCCTTCCTCAGACGAGGTACACACCAACACTTTTAACTCCTTCAGTTGTTAAGGAGAAACGCTGTCCTGCTGTGAAGCTGCAGAAATGTTTCCAACTGTCCATCAGAATGGAGGAGTTGAAAAATGACTGCATTTTATGTTTTTGGGTGAACTGCTCCTTTAATGATGGATTGAAATTAGAATGTGACAAACATTCAAAGCAGCTCAAAAACGTGGAAAAGGACATTTTCAGCTACAGTATTATAAAAATGAAAAAGTCGTCTGTAGGTTGATTAAATTATTACTGAAGTCCATAAAGTATTTATTAAAATATTTCATAATCACTGGAAATTCATAGGACCAAACTCCGCCTCGTGGAGAAACTGCTGGATCTTAGTTCTGACCCAGGACTGTTTCTCTGTAGGCAGTCTTCTCATGGCCGGAGCCAAGCTGAGTAAAAACAGCGTCACATCGTCTCTCTGATCCATGTCCCGGTCCCTCCGAACCTCCCTGGCCTCCGCCCTCCTCAGGTACTCCTCCAGAAGGCAGTCAGTGCTCCACCTCCTAACCCGGGTCGGCCTGGGGGAGACACTGTGACATTCCTCCTCTCCATCAGTTTGGTCTGACAGCTCCGCTCCCATGACCTCCTGCTCCTCTGTTTTAAGCTGGATCAGGCTGGACGCCGAGCAGGACGGCTGCAGACTGCGGGGCGCCTGAAGGTCAGGCTGCAGGACGGCAGGGGAAGACTGATCTGAGGGCTGCGAGGAGGAGTGTGATGAAGCTAAGGAGGTAGCCAGAGATGTAACAGACTGCATCATCATCTCAAACAGCTCCCTCATGTTAACGTGTTGGACCTGCTGTATTTGAGGACCGTCGTCTGTAGCGGCGCCTTCCGAGGTCGCCTCAGTCTTCGCTTCTTTCAGTCTGACGGGATCTCTGCTGGCCGAAGACGGTCGCTTCCTCTGAACAAACTCTGACGATGTTGTTGTAGCGTCGGCCACAGCAATGCCTACAAAGACAAGAAAACAACCCGGGTTCATTTTCATTGTATAGCTGTGGCCCCACACACACCTACATAAATGTGTGTCTGCAGTATCTTCTGATACAGGTGAGTCACGAACCTCAGTACTTACAGGTTAGATAGGTTACATTTCCAAAGACAGTCAAGAGTATTTGGGGAAACTTTTTTGCTTGAAGACATTTTAATGAGGGCAGGGTACCATTAGTCTCTTAACCAATACTCATACTGGTGAGGTTTCGATACCAGTATCCAGCAGTCCTTTATTCCAGTGCTTTACTCTCTCTGTAAAAAATCCAGTTTAAAAAATGTCCTAAAATGTTGTGATATCAACATTTTTATTCTGAGCTGTTTTTTACTCTGAACTCTTTAAACTGATAACTGGACTAAAATAAACTGATGAATATCAGCTGAGTAAAGATCATTAATAACCAGTAGAGGGCAGTAATACATCATTGTAGCATCTAGTCTGTCTTATCCAGAGAAGAAGAAGAAACAGCTCCATCACCTGTCTGTTGTGTTGTTGTTGTCACTACCACAGTGATTGAATACTGTAGTATTTCCTGTAAATAGTACACAGTTCATGTACTGGTTTCATAACCATGCTAACGCTAACTGCAGCAGCTGCAGGGAACCATCTTACAAGCTAGATCATATCTACATGTGCGGCTCGCGGTGTGACGGCAGCCTCCAGGTATCAGGTTAATACTGAGCCACTGACCTGATACCTGGAAGCTTCTGGACCTTCTTCAGACAAGGTGAACACTAACGCTTTTGACTTAGAGGCTACAGTGAAGATTTCAGGTTAAAAGGGTGTAAATAACATCCTTTTAAATTGAAGTGGGATCTCTGGGCTGCTGCAGACCTGGATTACTATGTACAGCTTATGGAGTCATTTTTTTTTTTTTTTTAACTAGTCTCCATCTTCTTCAGGTGTTACGCTGTTTCACTGTGAAGCTCCAGAGATGCTCTGCAGACTAAGACATTTCACTCAACTCTCCATCACCATGGAGGTGAGGCGGTAATGACTGGATTTTCATTTTTCGGGTGAACTGTCCGTTTAATAAATTTAAAGTTGAAGTTGAGAAACATTCCCAAGGATCCCACTGTCCCTGTTGCCTTAATCTCATACTCATGGAAATTCAACACATCCTTATTCACAAACCGTAGTTCTCGTCGTCATCGCTCCGTGTTTCCGTGGTCGTGCTGCAGCCCACCATGTCAGACGCCTGGAGACGGGACGGCTGCGGGTCCAGAGCCCAGCCGTTGGTGCCTGCAGCTCTGGCATCAATAAAGGGGTTTAAAAAGGACAAAATGGCTGAATATCTCCACGGCCTGTAGTTTAAGAGCCCAACGCCACTCTCACGGCGGTCCTTTTCCCGCTGCCGTTCCCTTCGGTGTTGGTCCCGAAGCATCTTCCACTTCCTTCTGCATTCAGACTCTAATAAACACAGGAAGAAAAATACACATTCAACATTTAATTTTGTCTGATGATGAAAAAATCCCAAGTGAAGACTCAAACCAAGCCTGACGTGAACTCAAGGGATTTAAAAAGTCTTTGGCCCAATTTGAGAAAAAACTTCCCTCTATTTTAAAACTGGTTGTTCATCAGTAGGACAGGTTTTGAAATAATAATTCCCATACAAACACAGCAATTTTTGAAGGTTGTGTTTATACCCTCAGATGTTTCCTGCTCAGTGAACAGGTTAATGATGATCAGATCAAACCTATGGAGCTGTTTAAAGGTGGACTATTGATCTAATTATAAATAACATTATACATATTTTTAAATAAAGAGGGAAAAGTACACATTTAGACAGAACATCTGTAACCTTTGGATTGAGAAAACTTACATCATTTTACATTTGTAAAGAAAGAATATGATGGTATGATGGGAGGATTCTTTGCACTCAGCCTCACAGATATGGTGGTTAAAGCTGCACCCATGGGACTCACCGGGGACACCGACTATCTCTGCGACCTGTCTCCAGGCATCGCTCCTCATGTTCAGGTCTCTGTAGGTCAGGGAGGTGCTGTCGTAGAGGCTCGGGAAGCCAGAAACAGCCATGATCAGTTTATACTCCATTCTGTTTCAAACAGAGACGACAGGAGGAGAAAACAGCCGAGCTCCCAAAACATCTGTGTTTTCACCAAGCAAAAAAAGTATGCTTCCTCTTCCGGTGCGAGGCTGAACGACTGCTATTGGTTCTCGTTATCGACGTCACGTTTACGTATACGTTTGAAGAAATTAGCATAGAGTTTTCAAAAAAAAGAAAATAAATTAGCATAGAGTTAAAACTCTCACCGTGTTAAACAAATCCTTAAAGTTAACGCCAATTATGATAAATAACGAACACTTAGTGTGAACTAAGTGGGTTTTTTTAGGGCTGTTTTTGTCAATATCAGCACAATATACGTAAATGTTTATTTATACGATGAGATTTTAGCTGGCAGTTTAATATGCTCGGATCTCAAGATCTCGCGAGACGGGATGGGAGTACGTTTATTCAATTTAAGCAACAGATTTATTTTAAGTAACTGAGTACTTCTATTCAATGTGAGCAAGTACATTTATTCAGTGGTAGAAAGGACAATTATTCAATGTAATCAAGTGCATTTTAAAGAATGTAACTAAGTACATTTATCATATGTAACCAAGTACATTCAAAGAATCTAGTTAAGTACATTTATTCAATGTATCGAATACATTTATGTATGTAACTAAGTATATTTTTCAATATATTAAGTAGGCCTACATTAATCCATGTCATTAAGTGCATTCATTCTATGTAACTAAGTAAATTTATTCAATGTAGGAAAGTACATCTTTTTATAAAAATAATAATAATAATAATAATAATAATAATAATAATAATAATAATAATAATATGATGATGATGATGATGATGATGATAATTATAAGAGGGCATCTAAAGTAAAAGATGCATTTTAGATGCATACTGAATTACACTAATAATTTAGTAATTTTTCTTAAGTTAGATTTCTATTGTAGGGCTTTCACTCTGAGTGGAGTACTGTACTATTATCCTGTAGTATTACTACTTTCACTGAAGTAAAACATCTGAGTACTTCTTCCGCTACTGGTTTACTGTAGGTCATAAAGAATTCTGCCAAATATCACACTGCAGCTTTGCAGCATTTACTTTATCTATTTTAGATAATAATGTTTATGAGGTATGTATGTTTTCTTTATTGTACTTATTTTATTTTACAAATCCT